>CM061536.1:54131517-54405008 GCA_030545055.2 Neoaliturus tenellus | reverse complement strand
GGATTGACTATACCAGACTACTTACTATGTTGGTAACGCCATGTAATTATTGAAAATTACTTTATAGTACAATAGTAAAAAGTAAAAGTATAAGGTTTGTTACGCCTTAATCATTTGCTTCGATGAGTTGTGTTGATGTTGTATTGTAGATCTTTTCTTTATTATTTGATAGTACCAGGAGGACCGAGCGTTGCTCGGTGAAATATTAGTAAATTTAAATATCAGAATGAGTGGCAGCCACACTTTCAGACTAAAATTACTGTACTAAAAGGAACAGGTGATATGAAGTTCTGAATGTACTTCTTGTTTATATGTTGTTAATTCGTTGCCAACATGGCAACCCATAAGCCCAATGTTAAAATTTTGTAATTTTAAACTTTAATTTTAGCAAAATTAGATTTTCCCTGGGGGCGAGACCCATCTCAATCGTATTTTTAAGGTAAAACTAAGTTTATTCCAAAATTTGAAGGAAATCGTCGGAGCCGTTTTTGAGATAATTGTGCAAGCAAGCAAACAAGCAAACAAGCAAACATTGCTCGTATAAGAGTATAGGATTAAGAAGGGAGGGATGGGTAGGGAGGGATGAGTAATCAATGCAAGTTTTAAAGAAAATTTTGTAAAATTACTTCTTTTTTTACCATATAGTAAGGCTCAGAAAAATAGTCCGATGAGAGTTAATGTATTATTGTCTAATTCAGAAACATATTTGAACAATATTACAATTGTAAGCATAAACACAAATGACAACATTACAGGGCGAGAGGCGGTGGGAGGGGACATAGCTAGCTGTTAAAATTTCCATCGAAATATTTTCGTGAACATTACTTTTAGCCCCCCTTACATTACATTAAGTTCCCCTTTCATGTAAGGTAGGCACAGTAGAGTAACTGAGAAAACTATAGGCTTTCCTAAAATATGTGTGGTCTGCCGTCCACTGGCTCTTAGACAATATTTCATTAAATATAAATTTATATTATTAATCATTTACTAACATGTTTCAACATGTATATTATTTGCAAAACAAAACCATCTCCTCTGTTTATTGTCAGCCCCTATTATGAAATTGATGAATTCACATCTCCTATTCTTCTTTATAGCTTCTATTATAGGGGCTATAATGAAGGTTATAACTACATCCAACAACAAAACAAACAAGAAACAACAGATAACAATATAACAAACAAACCAGTTACAAATCTTTAAAATCAAATGCATTTTCACAGTCGAATTCCCTCCAAGTAGTTCATAGTCACTGGATGCGAAACAGAATACACATACATAATAAACGGTTTAAGTTAGGTTTTCACTAGCAAGGTTTGAAGCCGGTGGAACGAAATTAATCCCCATTAAAGCTCCAATCAACTGTGGTTGGCGTGAGGATCAACATGAATGCCTTCCATCGACCATAAAACACAGTAGCAAATAAAGCCATATTTTTTATTGAAATTCCCCCCATCATTACTTTATTCTTACCCGTAAGCATACTATTTGCTTTCTTACATAACTAGTAGGCTATCATAACAGAAAGAGTTTATTAGTTTGTATCCTTGACGGATAGGCATGATATTTTTTGGGCAATACAAATTATAAGCGATTGAAATGCATTATGTTTGCTTTATCCTTTAAGGGCTACAACACTGTATTTTAAATTTCGTGTGTCTTCCTTATGTACGCAGGTTTTTCAGGTTTTTTCCTGTTTTATCTAACGTTGTATTCGTATAGATCTAGATGGTTCACAAGTATCTATACTTATTAATATTCTAAGGCCTTTTTTGTTAAAAGAACTCCTACTACTATTATTAAGCGATTTTCCACTTTTTTGGGTCATTGGATAGGACTTGGTTCATAGTTGTTTCCACAAAAAAATTAAGAATCAAAAGTAAAATAAGGGCACTATCCGCAAATTAAATTAGAAATTTTCCGATTAAAATAATATTGGGATTGAGTTGAGCATTTTAACAACGATTGTTGTAAATATTGTGGTTTAAGTGATTACTAATATTCACAGTATTGGATTGGTCGGATTTCGTTGATTTAGAACTAAATATAACATTTATTTGTATTGTATCAAAATAAATTGCTCAATTTCGAGCAACACGTATGTGCCGTACCGCACCACAGCTCACTCATTATATAATTTCGCGTCTAAAGTGCTGGCCATTCAAACAGCCAAAACCACCGGTCACGTGACCCGTGAATCAGAACCTTCAAAGAAAACTGCCTTTTCTCTCTCTAAAACTGGGAAGGTCGGAGCAGCAGGACACCTGGGTTTTTCTTAATACTTGCTGGCCCGGATAAGTACAATTAATTATGTGTAGTTAAATTAAGAAATTAAGGGCTAGGCTAGGGTAGGGTTAGGACTAGGGGTTATTCTCAAAATATTAAACAAACCCAAAATGTAAAGACAGGAATAATAGCCTAAATTATGTAATAATTGCAATAGTCAGGCTCTAGCATGAGAGGTTGGTACAGGATTATTTAGTTTAGCTATTCATGTTACATACAAACCTGAAATTCAGTACTGTATTAACTAAACATTACGTTATATCTAGTTCATTATTATGCCACATCAAAGCTGGCCTAGGGTAGGAGCTCATTCGGTAGACCGATCCTGGTTCTGGGTATCACACCAAGTCAGTTTCACTTGAGTTAGTTTCCATGTGACCAAGTCTCCATTGATTTAATGCAAGGTTCCACCAAACCACATGGCCAATTCATAGGGGTAATTATCACCAATAGCTAGTTCACATTCTGACAAGTTCCGCATCTCATCCAAAACCCTTTCCTGTACCCAAGCAAGGTAATACCAACGAGCCTGACCATCACCAAACCAAGGTCAGAATCACTAGCGATGAACATCACCCCTTCCACCAGCCCACTACACGTAGGCTACACTGGTATACTTATAATGCAACAGCCTCACCGACCTGTTACCGTAAGTATTTTAAGGTGAGGATGACTGAAGGATGAGAGTGATGAGTGTGAAGGATCACATCAGGCGTAGATTTGTTACTGACAAATCAGCTGATTTACTTGTCAGGCTCATTAATTGATAGCCCGATGACCGCTGATCCTTCGATGGAGAGATGGAGGAGGGGGTTTGTTTATACTTGCTACCATCCCATTGGCTGAAGCCTTTTTTTTTTTTGGTTTTTTATTATTTTTTATTTTTTTTATTTTATACCAGCTGGTAATTTTACATCACTACATAATGTGTATCAGTTTTACAATATTATTGGTAGCAGTTGTTTTTTAATCAGTTTACTTTAGAACTGTTACTTTTTAACAAGGAATAGGTTTGGCTTAAAAATATAACAGCTGTCTAGGAGCTACTGAAAGATATTATAACTTATTTAAAACGTTATTTGAGGAAATCTGATACTCGACACACGTTTGTCACGAGTTTGAATGTGTTGTTTACAGTTTAATGTTTTTGTTTAAAGTTTAAACCCCTCCCCCACCCCAATTTTTTTTAGAAGGATTAGGTTTAAAAAATCAGACTAGTTAGGTCCAGTTTCAAACCATCAAATAGCACTAGCTTTTCACAAGATCCAACCTGCGACCTTCAGATTCCAAGGCGAGCTCTATAACCACTCAGCTACCCAGCCAGTTAGCTATTTAAGTGAGCGTATTAATCCGTGAGTTACTTCCTACACTTAGGAGTAAACAATGTTATCCTTTATTAATAAAGCTTTCCTCTACCTAACTTTCAGAACTAAACTTCACTTATCGTACGTTACTTAACCTTTGACCTTTTACTTACTTAACGTTCAAGATCCAATAAAATATTTTAAAAGCATGAACGTATTTCTAAGTGAAGTAGAGTTAATACATTTTAGAGACGGAGCTTGGATGGAATTATTCAACGACTTAGGTTTGCTTTACTTTAAACTGCTTTAATAGGAGATAAAAGGTTTGTTTTGGGTAATAACTCGATCGATTCATGGAGGCGAAAATTATTTAATTCTACTCGTAAAAGCCTTTCGTCTTATTGCGCGGAGTTTCAATCTTAACCTGTATTATTAAATAGAAGATCATTTATAATTTTTTTAAATATAATATTTCAAGTGAAACTATTTCTAATTACTATACTGTTTTTCTGTTAAAAATAAATATCAAATCTTTCCACTAAGGTAACTTGAGTATAATTGGTTAATCCATTATAATTTGTATCTTATCAAAGTATACCCACTTTATTTCTAGAAACTTAATCTTGATTCATTAATAAATAAGTACCTCGTTTTTAACAATCGCTAAGTAATGGAATTTTATTTTTTTTTATAGAACAATGATTTTTTTAAATAAATAACTCATAACTCTTAGCTTTACGAAAGAATAAAATTGAGAAAGGCCCAGAGGGAGATCTCAAAGGAGTGTAATCCATTACTTGATGAGCCAAGTCGTCCACTAGGGGACTTCTCTCTAATTCCTAAATTTACTTTTTATTCAGTAAACACTTTTTACAGTGTTGTCTCGAATGTTGTGCAGTATTACTTTATTGAATACTATTTAACTTATTATTTTATTTAAAATCCGCATACACAGGATGTCCAAAACATCCAGTGCGTGCCTTTTAAAACTACTAGGACCGTTAATTTACCATGGAAAAGTATTGAAAATGAGATGCTTGGACTTTTTTGCGTAATTATGTCAGAGGTAATGTATTTGAAAATTTTCCTTTTGTTATTATTTTCGGGGAAACATGAACTTCCACCGCCATTATCTCCTAAAACGGTTGTCATCAGAGGTACACATTACATTTTAAAGTTGTGGTAAAACTACGTGTAGAATCTAAAAATGCTATAAAAATTGTTTTTTTTTTTTTTTTTTTTTGAATGTATTCCTTTTTGGTCTAAATAGCTCATTTCTAGTACACTCTGTACAGTAACACGAGTGGCAATCGATAGAGCGTAGAGACGATGCAAATATCATGATCAAATGAATGAATATGTTTGTGATAAAAGAATGTTGGTTATCTTGAATGTGGTGGACGGTTGGCCTGGGATATCCCATAAACACCCATTGCCTATTCAGGACTTCTCTAACCATTTGATTATCGTACTGTTCAACGTTTACCCAAACAACTCTGCTGCGTAGGCCTACGTGAGTATCTGCTGACGCTACCGCATTCACTGACGCATCGCTGTAATTGCGAAGCCTTTATTTCCCGAGGGTCATCAATATACACTTTATGCCGCACTAGCACATGTGGAACGTAATGTGCATTTAACTGATTATAATTGAGTCAATAGTTGAAAGCCGCATTCACTGATATGACACATATACCAATGCATATAACAATGATGCACAACATCATGGTTAATAGTCTCAAAACAAATACAAGCACCTGGGGCCTTCATTTATTTTTATTACAAAAATATTTTAAGTAAAATTGGTCGAAAATGAAAAATAAACTTTTTATGGAGATTTAACATGGGAAAAAGTTAACTTTCAATCGTTTGCACAGTTCGTCTAAGACTTTAGACACACTGGTGTCGTCCAATTTACATGTGGTTGGTACCATATAAAGGCTAAACTTCTCTGTATTAACAGGTTTTACTTACTTTAACCTTATCTTACTTTCTTAAACTTTCTTAAATTACAAACATCGACAATTCGAAACCTTTGCAATTAATTTATTTTACTGGCTTTCAACCAGCTGATTGTATTACACTCTAGGTGTTCTGTCTAAAAACAGTAGATGAGCAAACGCTAAAGAAGATTTTATTTTACTATGGGCCAGTACCTAAAAATGTACATACTTATAATGAATTATTCTTTAAATGAAAAAAATAGACCAAGATTTATCCAACGACACCAAAACATGAATATCGGTTGAAAATTGTAGGAGGAGTTCTCAACACAAAACCCCTTAGCGTATTAAATAAGTATAGATAGATTATTAGGACTAAAACTTTTGTTGATTGCACAAAAAGAAACAAATCGATGGAAAATTTACTGAGTATACAGGTCTTCTGTGACAGGGTACTTTTATAAACTGATCAGTAATACCAAATTTACTTTTATATAAAGGTTTTTAATTTTTGACTCGATTATTTTTTATTACTTTGACCATCACCTCTAAGACTTTATGCGAAAAGCGTCACTTTAGGCCGGTTCCTACGTGGGCGACAGATGCGACGCGACGAGAACGACGGGAGCGACACCAGCGACAAGCTTGCATCGCCATAACGTTATACATTGTAAATTGTTGTCGCTCCTGTCGCCCACTAAGAACGCTCCAATGCTTATACATTTGTTTGAAATTTTGTCGCTCTTGTAGCGTCGCATCTGTCGCCCACGTAGGAACCGGCCTTAGATTCAGGAGAAAACTAATGGGAAAAAACATATGCTGTTGCCAATTTAGCTACCATCCGCCTTCAGGACTTTCATTACTTATTAGTCTAATTGTCATAAAGGACTAAGTCAGCTTGAATGAAGTAAACCGTGGACAAATTAAGGAAAGGTAACTCCCGTTTGAACGTCGAACAAGGGATAGAAATATTTTACAATTAAATTAGTGTGGTTTGTACCAAATACCGCATAATTTACTACGCTATTTACTGTGTAAGAATGCTGAACAGAGGACCAATTAAAGATTCACGTCGTGTCCGTTGTACAATGTGTCTGGTATGAATAGGCCACCAAACTAAGCCTCAATTAATTGAACGGCCACCAGCTTAATTGACTTGTAATTATTCTCGCTGTAGTTCCGCTCAGTGGAAATACCAAATAATGTCTAGACGGTTGTGCAGGTAGTTTATGAATTAAAGTTTAATCGCTACTGATTTTTAATTTAGATTCATAAATTTAAAGTTAAGAGTAGAAAAAGGAGTTTTAACAAAAACAGATATGTAAATAAGAATACATACTTATACATACTGAATTTATGATTGTACAAGATGGTTGGTGAGATACCTTTGTAATAGACAGATTTTTTAATGTTGCTGGTTCTGCATGATACATTTGTATAACAATTTTATTAATAGTAATATGTAAATTTTTATTTTAAAATTTCGAGACTTAATTTATTTGATTTATACTGTACAGTTCTTTAATTGAAACCTCAACTTGAACTTTTTTATAAACCAATTCAATTTTTTGTTCCTTTATCCGAAATCATGTATATTTACTCTTTTATGTAATCATGTTGGATATGCCATAAAACAGTTGTTGTTATAAATTAGTTATAAGTATATTTATTGTTTTTTATCTACTGTTTCTTGTCTAAACAATTTCTTAAACCACCAGTGATAGGTTATAATGTTCAATTGAGTAATTTGATAAGTCTATGTTACAAACATAAATTAATTAAACTAATAGTAGGCCTACAAAAAATAATGGCTAAAACGTATGCAGCTATTAGACAATAATAGGCTTCTAATCAATACAAGAAAGATAAATAATATTTTAGCAGGAATTTAAAATATTCGACTGGAAATCAACAAACATTATAGAACAATCGATTAAGAATTAAGATAAGATTTTCAATGTATTGGATGAATATATGGCTGAAATGAATTATAATCGAGGAAGGAATGGCGCGGATGTTGAAAGAAGATAGGGAAGGAAGTATTTAGTGAGATCTGGGAAGGGAAAATGATAGCCGCTCCTTGCCGTCGGTTTGTCTCCAATAAAGGGGTTAAATAGTTTAAGTATTATTTTATAATACCTTGCATCTCGATGCTAAAAGAATAATACGTTAATATATTCAAATTCAAATTTCTTTATTCATTTAATTATACATGATACATTTCTTAATAGTGTCAGTACACTATTGTGTGAGCAAAGCTTCAGGATACTACATGGTGTGTTTTTGTAGCTAAATCCAGTGATGAAAATCAAAATTTACAATTTGTGAATGAAAAATTAAAAAACATGTTTTAAGTACAAAACACCCAAAACTGGGTAAAACAAAATTTTGAATAGTGTTTTTTATTACGTATGCTATACTCTAATACAAGTAAGGTGTATTTGTATGTACTAGAGATCGCCTCCTGATCAAAATTCGACCAAAATTTCAGTTAGTTGATCTGGACCTGGATCCAGAAGTTTAAAAAATTTTACAACTGAAACATCTGTTCTTCCTGTTTTTCTAGCAGTTGTTTTTGCAACAGCTGTCTAATGGTTTAATCAACTATCCTTCCTCCATAAGATCTGTCAAAGCACAAAACACGTGCTCCAGTATTTTGGATTCCATCTTAAACAAGATAAGAAGGTCTACTGCATTATAATTTTAGATATAGAAAAATTATACGACAATATTGGCCATAAGCACCTGAACAATGTACTTGATTTTATTATTCTAACAGCCTTGATACCTTTTTATGAAATTAATGAAGTTATTATTTACGTAATTGCCTTAAGGTATCAAAATAATCCTCAAATCAATGGATTGCCAAATGTACTTGAATCAATACATGACCTATCCCAACGATTCCGGTGGAGAGTATTAAGAACTTACAACGTGGAAATCAAACTCTGATAGAGACAAGAAAAGGAAAAAGCAAGCCAAGAGGAGTACTTTAAGGAGCTCCTCTTTCTTCTATAAATCTGTCAATAACATGTGCTGCATGAGCCCAACGAGCCAAAGATGTTAGATGCATACGAGTTTAAATTAATGACACAATTTCAGCCATATCAGTGCGGATGATAGATTTGATAGGCAAAACAAACAAACAATAAAAACACTGTATGACATGACCAAATTATTTCAAGACATTGGTGAAAGTTTGATTTCCAGCGAGACAAACGTTATAAATATTAGTAAGAAAATATAACTTATGATACATTCTTGATGGTAAACAAATCCTATCAGTTGATATACATGACAAAATTAAGTACTTGTATAGGTATAAATTTCGATTTTTTTTTATAAAGAAACATTGGTTAAAACACTTATTCTTACAAAATGGTGATTTCACCATACTTGAATCTCTAAAAAAATTATTTTCCGTGAATAACTATGTTTGGCCATAACACTAATATTGTTACATTTATTTCTAGTTAGTAAAATCATCGGAATTACAAAACTTATTCCTTATGTGTTAAATCTGGAATTAAGTATAAAAAGTTTTATGTGACACACATAACACCGAGTAATCGTACATCGCGGCTATCGTTATCCGCTCCGTGCGCGAACCATCAAGTCTGATATAATTTCATCTAGAAATGGAAAATACTGCTTTTAGCGAGTTATGGCTGCTAATTATAGAAAGTTTGGCTCCTCCTCAAAATTACCATAGAGGCTAAAGCTATACTTTTCGATTAAACATTACAATGTAGCAAGGGCGGTCCTAGCCGTACATTTTGGGGTGGGGGGGATATAGTTATAAAATGTTATCAAGTTTTTTTTATTGAACAAAAGCCAAGTCCTAAACTAAAAACTCAGATGGATCCATATTTAATCACTTCAGAGTTTTACACTCCAGAGTAAAATTAGTAGAAACATAAATAGTAAATAAGTTGTTTCTATGGGGAATACCAGTTTATCTAATTTCGTACGTTAACCCTTCTTTATTATAACCTTTCGTGATTGGTCAGTTGTTACCGGCGAGAAAACATTTGAATATGATTCACCCAACAGTGTAGTTTATAGTGAAGGTATGAGATAATGGAGGTAGAAGTCTGATTTTTTTCCCCATAGGAATAACATGGAGCAAATTTCCATATCCATTAACACTGATGCTTTTTTCTTTAACATAACTGTCCAAGCATAAAAACATTTTATAACCTCATTTTAGATAAAAATTCAACATAAAATACAAATTTTCACGTAATTTATTTTAGTTTTCTACGCATTAAAAATAGTCTCAGCCATATTGAAAAACTTATGGAAAAATAAAATAATTTATGACTAAACTAATAATTTATGATGCTAAAGTGTTTAAAAGAAGAAGCTAAGGCATTTTATGCTAGGCCTTTTTACTTTTACGGGAAATTTACAGGGATAATGGATGACAAATTTAGTCCATGTTATTCTTATGGGAAAAAATTAAACTTCTACCTCCAGTATCTCCTAAACTGTTAGGATTAGGGATACACGTTAAATTGTAAATTAGTCTTAACATTTTGTCTAGAATCCAAAAATACCATAAAAAGGGTTCATATTTAAAATTTATGACTTCCGGTCTGGGTAGGTTACTTCTGGTACACCCTGTACATTGAAATTATCATCAATGGATAGAGCGCAACCGATTTACCTATAATGACACAATTTGTTTTTGTGAATAATTAATTTTGTAGATTTTAAAATGGGTGTACGGGTGGTCTGGGACACCCGGTATAGATATTGCCTGAAACCCCCTATTCCTATTATTTTATTTGGGATAAGATCTTCCATTATTGTCAACGATATATTAAATGTTATGTAAAAACTATTGGTAAAGAGCTTTGATTGGCATAGAACTTTGTATCGAATATCATTAGCTGTCCCTCTATCACATAGGCTACTGTGATAATATTTAGTAGATTCGCTTATCTTCAATTCACAAAAAAAAATTGAAAAATTAACAAATATTACTCTCTGTGACGTCACAAAGTAACTCGATTTTCCTTAGTAATATTTCAAAATTTAGTAAAATTTTCAAAATTTCGAGGTATGAGAGACCTAATATAACTATTCAACTAAACACTTACCAAGTTTAAAGAAAATCGGTTGAAAAACGGCGTCCGAAACAGGGGAATCAAATACCATGTTTTACATTAAAAGCCGTATGATTAACATTGCCGACTGCGCAACAATGGGATACTGGCCCAGGGGTGAAGATGACTCTTAATTGCCCGTTTTACAGTTCACAGTAGTAAATCTGAGATCGGCAGCCAACAATGCCTGGACCGATAACTATCGGCGCCTCCTGAAGCTAAACTCTGACGGAGGCAATTAATTAGGAGAACACCCGCACAGAGTCGGTAGCTCCTGATGGACACTGTCCCCGAGAGCGCTTAGGAATGTCCTCAAATTAGTCTTCATTTACTTCGGCCTCCCCGGAATCAACTGATTTAGAGGCCAAGATGGGAGAAAGCTCTGCTGTTAAACTCATATTCGGGTAATTTTTTACTAGCGATGAAAATCCAAGGAATTTGATAAGGATGGAATATGATACACTGGCATTTACATGTTGACGGATGATTTAATTTTAAGACGTTGTACAATTTATTTTTATAATTATGAATACTTAGTTACCATAAAAGAATCCCGGAGTTTTACTGTTTTTGCTGTATCTCTGTCTCCATGCTTATCACTATTTTTCAACTTAGTTACAAAATGTAGACAAATGATAGGACCTGGAAAATCCTCCAGCACTGTTATTTCTGTTTATTTGATCAACCAAAATACTTACCAAACAAACACCTTATCTGTTGATTTGATGGATAAAAAATCTGCATAATGGCAGCATGGCGTGATAAACATGGCGATACGTGGCGTGAAAACGCCACCCTAAACATTATAAGTTAGGATAGCGAGTACTTCTGGTACGACAAGTTTATGTTGTGCCAGAGGTAAAGTGTAATGACCTTGAGTCAAAACACAGAAATACTAAAGTACTCTCTGACTAACACTCGGAGCGGAGTGTGAGGAACAGCAAAAGTGCCATCAACGTCAAAGTGTCGTGCGTCAACGTCGTGCGATGACGCACGACGGTCATCGCACCGCATGATGGTGGGTGATGATCAAAATGTTCAACCCAAACCTAATATTATTCTAATGGGTGACCATCGCTCGGGTGACCTTGAACTGAGCCAGCAGCTTTACTTTGCCACTACTGGCCTAGATTATTGTACCATCTATCTAGAGCGGTTCATCATTATGATTCGATATGGCATTTAAATGTTTTGTCTTCACCCAAGATACTCTTTTAAATTTGCCCCCTTCGAAATAAAACAGCTCACATGTAGGATAACATATTTAAATCCTATACCGTACTGGTCTACTTTTTGCAAGAAATCGAACAATTTATTTTGTCAACGACATCCGACCAATCCGTTTTTGTAAATATCAGTAATCACAAAAAGCTACACGTATTTTTACAACTGTACATTAACAGATGTTCAAAATGTTCAACCCAAACCCAATATTATTCTAATGGGAAAATTTTTAATTTAATTTGTGTATTGCGCCTTTATTTTATGTCAGATTTTCATCAATTTTTTGCGGAAAACTACAGACCAAGCCCTATCCAACGACACCAAAAACTTTGAATATCGGTTGAAAACTGTAGGAGGAGTTCTCATCACAAAAACCCCTTAGCGTATTAAATAAGTACCTCGTGTCCCAGTCCACCCGTACACCCATTTTAAAATCTACAAAATTACTTATACAACTACAACAAAAACTACACAAATACCCCCGTCGCAGCAGACCTGCGTACTCAGCGAATTTCCAACCAAAGAATTATTGTTTCAACATCAAAGAACTTTGTGGCTATCTTATATAATTAATAATCTTTACAAGGAAATATAATATATTTAATGGCATTATATTTCTGAGTAAATTATTTTTATTCAATAATTCATATATTAATATTTATATTGCAATAAATGACTTTTTTAACTGACTTTTTTGCAATCATGCACTTTTATTAAAATAAAAGTGCATAATCCAAAGCTTTCATGCAAAAGGACAGATTTGTTTACAAATAACAAAACATAAACATTTCAAATTTGACAAATATCAACACCTATGCAGAAGACAGCTGATCAGCTGATTAGGAACAGATACCTTATATCTCCATCTCTCTTGCTCCCATTATACAATTATTTTCCATGAGAATACCATGGGATTTAGCATGTAGGTTTGCTGCCATGGGGGTTTTTGATCAAATCTTAATTACTCACCACCTAGTGAAGGTTCATACAAATTTTTATGAAGATATGTTGATAAATAAGCGATATATAACTTTTTAAAGATTTACCCATAAGAATAACATGGGAAACTTGATTTGAATTTTCTCTATAACCAGTTAAGCTATTTTAAAGATTCAAAATACTAAATTGATTGTTTTTTTTAAGCTCTTTCAAATGGTTTTCGTTAAAATTGATGAATTTTGAAAATTTAGGTCCAAAAATTCCAAAAACCCATTTTTGACCCCTTTGAAACCCCATAAAACCCCGTTCCCATAACCCGACAATGGTGGTTCGCGAACTCATGAAAATAGACCTGGTCTTACACCTTCATACCAAATTTGATCAAAATCGGAGGTCCGCTTCAAAAGTTATCGGTACCACGGACACACACACACACACATATATATATGAAAACGAACGAACGGTGTTTTTGGCTTCTGGGGACCTCAAAATGAAAAAGTAAAGTGGTCCCGGGCTTAGGTCTTACCATGGCTACTACCGTAATAGCGTATTCCCTATAGGGAAATTCGCTAAAACTAATTGTGCCATTATAGGTAAACCGGTTGCGCTTTATCAATTGATGATAATTCCAATGTACAGTGTACCAGAAGTAACTTACATAGACCGGAAGTCATAAATTTTAAATACGAACCCCGACTTTTATAGTATTTTTGGATTCTAGACATAATTTAAGACTACTTTACATTTTAATATGTATCCCTCATCCTAACGGTTTAAGAGATATCGAGTGAAGAAGTAAAAAATCAAGATTAACTGATGGACGAACATGCAGTAGTTCGAGCAGATCCTGCTTTAACAGCAAAAAGAAAAAAATATATAATACAAATATATAAGCTGTAAAGAAGATTATAATGTTCGTATTATCGAGTGAAGATGTTATAACAGTGTTTTATATGCCTCAATGCCGTTTATAGGGTACAACGAGGTTAACTATATAACGAGTGCTACACAGATAGGGAAAATTGTCCATTGTTGATTGGTGCCATTTTACCCACGATTCCCGATGTTACCTTGGAAACCAGTGCTTATTTTACACTTTCCGATCTGTTATTTGCCATATTACCCACGCCTTTCTGACGCTTCTATGGTAACCAATCTCAATAGCCTGTTTACAGACCATCAAATCAAAGTGGTTAAAAAATAATAATAATACTGTAATAATAAGACACTTTGAAGTATGATCTGTAATTTTTATGGTGGTTGCCACAAATTAGAATAACTGAAATTGGTAACCAAGGAAACATATGTAAAGTGTGGGATGGTTGCCAAGGAAACTGCGGGAATCGCGTTTAAAAGGGCAAATAACACGGACAAAAATTAAACATGTATTTAGCACTTTTTGTAAAGTTAAACTTGTTGTTAGGGAACGTATTATCGAGTGAAGAAATTTTGATAGTTAGATTCTTGTCGTTTTTTAAATATACCACACGGATTATTACGCTATTTTATGAAAGTTGACTAAAAGTCAAATGTGGTGGTGTCAATTGTTTCGCCAACTAGCGTGAACCCATTTTTAACATGCAACCAAGAGTTATAGTCAATGTCAAATGTGGTGGCCTCAATTGTTTCGTCAACTAGCGCGTGAACCCTTTTTTAACATGTAACCTTGAGTTATAGTCAAACGATTGTTGTACGATCCCGACCCGAGTGAAGCCTATGCATTTACGTAAGTACAGTCCCCACGCTTAGGCCTATATGCTATGAGATTGGTTCAAAGATTTGGAATTAAACTTCAGGTTCCGCTTGACATTTTTCCGTACAATAAATTATCAGTGGAAGAAAAAAGTTTATCTGCAAAAAGAGCTTATTATAATCCATAAATATTAAAGATTTTTTGGGGGGGAGTTATGAACCCCCCCCCCTCTGGGACCGCCCTTGCAATGTAGACGATTAAAGTTGACGGCGCATGACTTCCCCCATAAACTGCAATGCTACTGGCAGAGCGCCGAATACCACGAGTTCAATGTTACCACTTCTCGCTCGCCATGGCCTTGTACTAGAGATAGCCGTGCTGCAGGCCCGTAGTTCACGTCGGCCCCGGCTATGCCCGACAGAATTTCAAAATGTCAATATTAATCTTGAAGAAGAAGGATATGTTGTATTAGGTTTTCAAAAGAATCATATGTTTATTAATTTGTTGTAATTTAGATGTTAACACATGGTTTTGTTTTTGTTGTGGGTTTTGTAAGAATCTTAGAATGTTATAAAAGGAGTTTTGATGAATTTAAAAAGAGTATTTATTTGTGTAGTTGCAGTAGATATATCCTACATTACTAAATATACATTACAAAAGATATCAGCTGTGAATTGAAAACATTGAATTCAACAAATTTATCTCTATATTTAAAATTATTTTAAAATATTGTAAGTACTTTAATTTAAATCAAATTTTATGATATTTTTCAAGTTTAGCATGTCAAAATTACCTATCAGTATGAATTAACAGTAATTTCAACATAGTTGTTGTGAAAAGTTATAATTATATTTCATTAACCTCAAAGTTAGTTTATAAGTGTTTACTAAAGCTATTTATGCAAGATTTTCTTTACTAATATCTATAAATAAATTTTAAAATCATGGTCAATGAAGGAAAGCAGTTAATGACACATAACAGCCAAGAATATTTCAAGGCATTGACACTACGAAATGGTAACATTTGTTGGCATTGTACAACCCTCAACTGTAAAGCATGTATCAAGTCTGATAAAGATATGACAAACATCATAGTCCTGAACGAAAACCACACCGAATTTTGTTATGATCTCTCCAAGAAAAACAATCAACTTGAGAGTTCTAAAGACGAGCCTGTACTCATAATGAATCAAAGTTTGACTCCATATGTAGATGGTAGTTTAAGTTGCTCTGAGATAAATTTAACCACGAGATCTATATCGTGTCAAACAGATAACACTGAACTATTCACCATCAAAAGTTTGCTCGATAGAATTGAAGAACTATCAAATAAGAAGACAAGTTTGATGGGTAAGCTTGAAGAGTTATGGCTTGATTTGGAGGTTGTTGAATTAAAACTTCAAGCAAAGGAAAAAGAACTAAAAGAATCCCGTTCAGTGAACTTTTATGAAGGGCCAGTACATAATCAAGATCTATCTGAAAGTTGTATAAGCCTAGCTGATTCCCAAAGTGAACAAGACAAACAAAGTGTTGACAAATACAATAAGAACAAAATTAATGATGATGGTTTAGAAATTGATTATTTAATTCCAGTTTGTAATAGATTCACTCTGCTGAATAAACTAAATCCAGATATTAATAAAGATAGGCCTAATCCTAAATATGTTCCAAAGAAAAATAATAATATAAAGAAAACTAAGGAAACAACAACTAATTTGATTGGTAGTAGATCAGAGAAGTTAGGAACTAATGCAAGACAAAAGGTAAAGTATGAAAGTCCAATTCTTAAAGTGATGAGTGATAGCCATGGAAGAGATTTAGGACAGATTCTAAACAAAAGTCTTAATTATACTTATGTTAAAAACACTGTGAAACCTAGCGCAAGCCTGGAAGAAATAGTCAAAGATATTGAAAAGAAAACCGTAGACTTGGATAAAAATGACACTGTAGTAATTATTGGTGGCACAAATAATATCGAAAACAAAGAGTCATTTGAGAATATTTTAAAAGACATGGAAAAGACTCTAATGAAAACATGTGACGTTAATTTGGTAATATGTGGGATTCCAAAAAGATTTGACAAACCCTACCTTAATCATGACATAATGAAGAAAAACGAGGAAATAGAAAAACTAACAAAACAATTTCCGCATAGCATGTACATTTCCCTGAATTCCCTAAACAGGAAATTATATACAAAACATGGCCTACATTTAAATAAATTTGGAAAAAAGGTATTGGCTAATTTAATATTAAAAGAAGTATATAAACATGATTGTAAAGTAAGCAATGGAATAGGTACTGATGTATCCGATTCAAAACATATTCATTTTTTAGATTAAATAAAAGAGACGCAGGTGTAAAATCACAATTTTCATTTTCCCACTTAAATAACATGCCATCGGATTCTTATAAATTAGAAAACAAAAAATAAATTCTAATCTAAAAATCCAAAAATATAACAAATCCATTTTAACAAACTCAATTGAGGCCTAAGCCTATAAAACTTATTCACCAGAATATAAGAGGATTACTCTCTAAAATAGATCAGTTAGAAATTCTGTTAGATCTTGAAACACCAGATGTACTCTGTATAACGGAGCATTTTCTTAAAGATTACGAATTTGAAAAATTAAAAATACAAGGATATAAAAATGCATCCAATTATAGTCGAACTCATCTATCCAAAGGAGGTTCATGTATTTTTATCAAAGATGATCTGAAATTCTCTGCACTAGACGTTAAAGAATTTTGCACTGAAGGATCATGTGAAATTTCAGCTATAAAAATAGACATGGGAAAAATTCAATTGCTTATCGTAGTAGTATACAGACACCCACCAGGTGATATTGATATTTTTATCGACTCAATAAATGATCTCTTAAATCGTTTTGAAACAAATGAAAGAAAAATAATTCTAACGGGTGATTTTAATATAGATCATTTGGAGGACAAATTAAAATCAAAGAAGTTTAACTATCTAATACAATCATTCGGTTTAAGACACACGATCAATTCTTATACTCGAGAATTTAAAAATTCGAAATCGATAATTGACAATATCTTTACAAACATAGATGAGGAGAAAATATGTTCCTATGTTCTTATTACGGCTATGTCTGATCATCATGCACAGGCAGCTACAATATCGCTTGGAAATTATGTAGGAAATGTCCCAAAAAAAATTTAAAGTTATAAGGGACTTTGCTGAAACAAATATTCTGAAATTCAAAGCCGAACTTCTAAAAGAGTCTTGGGAAGAAATAATTTGTGAACCAGATATAAATAAAAAATATAACATGTTTCATGAAAAAATTACATTTCTTTTTAACAACGCTTTCCCTTATAAGAAAATCATCTTAAACAAAGTTAAAAAGAAGATGAAATTAAGTGAAGAAGTTAGTGATCTTAGAAAGAAAGTCTTTGAACTTTACCTAAAAACAAAGGACCTCGATTCCAAAAATCCACTTAGAAATGAATATTTAGTTTTGAAAAAAACCTATAGAAACGCAATCAAAAGTGAAAAAACCATACATTGTTAAAAAGCTTAGAAACGTCGAATAATAGAAGTAAAACAATGTGGGACATTATAAATGTGAATATAAATGGGAAAAGACAGAATAGTATGGAACATGATTACAGCCTTATAAAAGAAAATGGAAGTTTAGAAGAAGATCCTGTCAAAATTGCAAACATGTTCAATAATCATTTTTCTAAAATTTCCAAAATTATTGAAAAAACCATCAAGAAGACGCCAATTGAGGAGGATAATAAAAAAACCAAGGATATTTCAACACCAAATCAATGTATCTTGAACCGATTAGTCAAATGGAAACCAAAGAAATAATTAGATCTCTACCATCCAAATACACATCAGGATACGATGAAATATCTCCAATATTACTCAAAAATTGTGCCGAAGAATTTTCTTTCATACTTACACACCTCATAAATTCGTCATTTAATGAAGGCGAATTTCCAAAATTGTTAAAAATTTCAATAGTAAAACCTATTTTTAAGAAAGGTTCAAAATCAGACATAAATAATTATAGGCCTATTTCTATCCTGTCTACTTTCTCTAAAATTTTTGAAAAAGCCATGTATGAAAGATTAAAATCATTTATAGATAAATACAGCATCTTGAACCCCAATCAATACGGATTTCGCCCTGGTCTATCAACTACCCATGCCATAATAAACCATATAAATTATATAGTGGACTTGCTAGACAAACGTCAAGAGACAATCGGCTTATATTTTGACCTGTCAAAAGCCTTCGATATGGTCGACCATGACCTTCTGCTTCAAAAATTAAATAATATAGGAGTAAGAGGCAAAATTTATGATTGGTTTGATACCTATTTGAAGAATAGAATACAGAAAGTAAGAATTGAAAATTTAAATGCAAATCAAATATTAAGTAACATATTATCGCAAGAAGCTATACCAAAATCAGGAGTTCCACAAGGATCAAATCTTGGACCACTTTTGTTTTTAATATATGTGAATGATATAAATATTTCTATTTCAACTTCTAAATTGATGCTATTTGCTGATGACACATCTATTATCACATCTAATCCTTCCCAAGAAAAGATTAAAATTAGTAGTGGGGAATGGCTACAGTTGGGCCAGTTCAAGGTCATTGGTTGGAAGAGGCAGGTGTGGGGTTGGAAGTGTGGGGTGAGAGTGATGGATGGGTTTGGGAAGTGGGTCAAGGTCATTTGGAGGGGGTTTTAAAAAAGTGGGAGCCTCAGGGGCTCGGTGGGGTTTGGGAGGGGCGGCGCCGGGCCGCGGGAGGTTTTAGTTTATTTTTAAAATTAAATCAAAGTCGTGTTCTTGTGCAGAGAGGCGTTGGAGTGTCGTCCACCGGTGAGGGAGTGATAGACGCCGAAGGTGGTGGCGAAGAGAAGGTAGACGCACAACATGCAGAGTACGAATTTGAACAGTTGCAGCAGGCGAACCATTCCTTGTTGATTTTCCGTTTCTAATTGCAGCCTGTTGATCTCTAGTTTGAGTCTGTCCTCTTCCAATCGTGTTTTAAGTGAAACATCATCCATCATGTTTGTGTGCTTGTTTTAATTTGTGTTGGTGAAACGGGAGCGGTGTTGACGGTCGGAAAGTTGGCGATGAAATGAAAAACGAAGATGAGGACAGGGCATATTTACTGGAAAGTGGTGGGGGGTTAAGAAAAACAGTTGTGTGTCCAATCAAACGTCATCGTCAGCTGTTGGTGTAGGTTTGGAGGATGCAGGAGTGAGTCCTAGCAAACCATCTTCATCTCCACTCTCAACTCTATCGCATGTTGGACAACCGTAAACAAGTTCCAAATTCATAGTGATGCAGTGGAATTTGTCTATAATATCTTCTAAAGTTTCCATTAAATCTTTTAAATCATGTCTTGTTCTAATTATAAAAGTAGATTTCATATGTGGTAGCGGATCGTTGTTCATCGTACGGGAGTCGGGAAACAAATGGCGAGCGTCAGTCAGCGGCTCGCTTATATGCTGGCAAGGGCGGTGGAGGGGGAAGTGGAGGGGTGGTGGCGTGGTGGGGGAAGTGGAGGGGTAGTGGTGTGGTGGGGGAAAGGCGATATACCCCCATGCGAACCGTTGGCCAGCGCATTTCGCTGCGAAACGCCGTTCGGGTAGGTAGTAGGAGGTGTACTATAAATATTAAATTTATATTTAACCAGAGCTTGCATTTCTTGTTCCTCGTTGTTTAATTCAATAATTTTAACACCATTAGTTGTCTGTTCCTCTTCCTCTTCACTTTGCGACGATGAAGACATGGAGGTGCTTGAAGAAGATGATGACGATGAAAATATTTTGGTAGGATTGACATATTGCACTGTGATGTTGATCCATCTTAAAGGATGGTTATCCATAAGTGTGAGTAAGTTTTGGAATAGGGTTTCCATCTCTTCTCTGTCGGTAATTAAATGTTGAAAGGAAATGAATTTATCATCCATGTTGTTGTCAGTGCAAGTAATGAAATAAGAATGAGAAGCGTATCGAATGATCCGTAGAATATATGTTGTAAAAAATAAGTGGTGGGGGTAATCTCAAGGTCAATCAAATGGAGTTTTAAAAAAGGGCTGCAGTCAGTGACTACAGCTATACATTCGAAGCTTCAACAGGTTCAGAAGACCAATCTGATCTATACTTGCACGCACTTATGATGCATGTACAAAAGTCGTCTTTATAATATGCATTGCACTCTCGACAAATGACAAGTTTTTCCGGATGAAACTTGATACACCTCTGGGGACAGCAAGTGTGGAAGTATCGTGATTTATAAATCTTGAAGGTTCGCAATTTTGGTGGTGGTAGTTGCTTTGTTTCGCATCTGCAGTAACAGGATCCAAAGAATTCGCACTTTGTACAGGCTAATCCGTCTACCATCCATCTTCCTAAATCGGTGCATTTCTGTTCACAACAGTAGCGCGGTGAGTCCTCGTTTTTCTTCTCTTCCATGTTGGCGCTTCTAAGTTTAGGCAAGAAATGAAGTTGTATAGTGTAGGATAGAGTGTTTTATAGATTAAGAAAAGTGGTGGGGGTAATCTCAAGGTCATCCAAATGGAGTTTTAAAAAAGATCATCTTACAAGTGTAAGATGTATTTATTTAAGATACTGAGTTTTCATCTTCTTTTTCTTTCTTTACATCTTGTTTGTATTTTTCTTTTTCTTCTTTAGCCATGGCGATGAGATCTTCAGTGGAGAGTGGATGTACTTCAGGAAATTTTAGAATTAATTTTGGTTGGAATCCCTCTTTAGTCAATACTTGAAGATCGTACGTCATTTGTTCTACACTTTGATAGTCTTTTCCGTAGATTTTTCCATTAAATTCAATCATCATTCTGTACAACATGGTATTAGTAGTTGTTTTCGCTGCGTCAGTTGGAGAGCAAATGATGATTCTGTTAGGTTACACGGTCCTTTTATAGATGCTACAGCGACCACTTGATATTATTTAACATTAGTAATATTTCTGGAACTTAACATTACTTTGAGTAGATGGTGTTGTAGTTGAAGGTTGTGTGGAAACGAATACTTCTTCGTTGCAGAACTTCTGTTTAGGAAACATCCTCATGTTGTTAGAGTAAACATCAATATTTAAACGATAACCACCGGCAAGTAACACTCGCAGTTCATTAGTAAAATCGTCGAGTTCTTCAAAAGTTGTAATGGTGGTGGTATCATATGATGCACACTTAACCTTAAGAGACATGTTGTTATTCGTAATAACTGGAGAGCCAACAGAGATGTGTACAGCACGAAAGGTAGTCGTAGACTGATGAGATCCTCAAGAAAATTACGGCCTTTATATACCCTCGAAACTAGGTCAAGGTCATCCAAACGTGTTTTTAAAAAAAGCAACATATCGATAGTGCAGAAACACTATCAATATGTTGCCTTTTCTTATTTTTTTTTTTTTCATTTTTATTTTTTATTTATTTAAAATCAGTTACACATATGTACAACAGTATATATAAACTACAGACTAGTTGCTAGTAGGCATAACATGAAGTGTAAGTTCAGTAGAGTTGGTTCCACTAGGACCGTGGGATGCCAAATAGAGTGCGCCGGGGTGAATCAGTCGTAAATCTTCATTCTGCAGCAGTTGAACGAAGCGTTTGGGAAGAAATACTTGAAATTTCGGTTCATCACCAGGTGTGTAGGGTGCTTCACTCAATGTGCAATTGATGGCGTCTCCAACTGATGTTTCCATCTTCTTAATAGTGTGAATAATGTAATGTTTTTCTTCTTTCAATTCTGAACATTTCTTAGTCGGTAGTATTGTAGATTTAGAATGTTTGTTGAATTGATCAACAAGCGACTGTAGAAAAGTTTGCGATGCCATTATGTTTTCTTACTATTGTTCGTCTTCTTCTTCTTCTTGTGCTTGCGCGTCAGAGGTGTTGACTCCTCGGAGGTTAGAGTAATACTCATGCATTGTCATAGTGCCGCTCTCGCTTTTATACCCATCGCTTCCCCCACCACTTTGCTGGAGATAGACATTCAAACGATATGCGTTCTTTAAAGCACATTGAGACTGCCGATGTTTAAAGTTTTTAGATGCAATACAGATGTTAGCAAAGTAGCAATAAAAATCTTTCTCCATTTGCACATTTATCACTTCATGGTTTGTATATGCTTGTATCCAATTTGCTTTTTCCGATCCTCTTGTAAAAATAGTTTTGAACTCTTTGCAGAAATGATTCATAATGTGTGGCATCATATTGTAGGTTATAAAACCTTCATCCCATCTTAGATTATGAAAATGTTTCATCAACCATTTGTTTGTTACTTTAGCTTTGGTTGTTAATCTGTTGAACGGCAAAGGAGGCATGAATAAAAAATGATAAACAACAGATGTTATCATATCTAGTACCACTAACTCTTTGATTATAAAATTTCCATCATTACCACGGAATGCCTGAAACTCTATGATACCTCGCTTTACTTCCATTATTTCCGTCTTCTTAGAGAATGAAACTCGTTTATCCATGATGACGTTCAGTAGACAACTGGTATGTCAATGCAGATTGGCAGCCTTTTATACTCCAACATTCTTCTTCTTCTTCTTACTTACAATATTCTTTGTTTGTTTAATTTGTTGTTGATTGTTGATTGTTGAAACGTGATTCGTTTTCCTTGGTTTCTTGCTTTTCTTCTTCATCTAAATTAAAGTTGGTTTGATTGTGGTGTAACTGTCTCCACATCTCTACTTCATGCGGTATCCTATTGAAGATTGAAGTATCTACTGGACCGTATAGGATTGGAACATATGGTTGTCTATCCAATGCATCAATTAAATAGTCTTTAATAATTGTACTTGAGAATATTAGCTGTTTTAAATATCTTGTTATAGGGCCAGTAGCACAAGTTAAAGCGTAAAACTCTTCTTTTGTCAAATGTATTTTTATATTATATTTAGTTAAATCTCTAAATCGAACTAGTTGTTGACCACGTTGTTTAACAATATCAATTTCAATATTTGATTCAAACAAACCTAGTTTTGTTTTTCTTCCAAAGGTATTGTTACTCAAATAGCATTCCAAAAGATGTATATGTTTCATAAAAGATTCCCAAGAAGATTCAGTGAAGGTTACCATTTTAGATCCGTGATTCAAAATAATAGTTGGAGAGTAATCCAATGATTTCATTACTCCAGCAGACACAGTCTTTGTCATACAAGAAGAAATAGGATAAAATATTCGAAGAAATACCTCCATTAAGATGTTGGTAGAAATGTTATCTTCAATTTTCCTTTTCTTTGTATCTTTTTGAACTTCCTCTTCGTCTGTCTTCTTATGTTTAAACTTGAGGAACTCTTCCATTTCCTGTTCAACTTGTCTTTCTATATCCAAACTATTGTCAGCCATAAGAGGTGTAGTTTCTTCATTAGCACTTGATGTAGTAGAACTCATCTTGCGGACGATGTTACCCATACGACAATCAAAGATGAAATGAATTTCCAGCTCTTCTTTCTCGCTTTTATACTCGCAGATGACCTAGATATTGTTGATCTTTTGTAAAAACCTTACAAATCGTGCAGATGTTGTATTAATCCTTTTTAAAGTACATTCTTCACAATTCCTGTCAGCGGTGTGTAAGTAACTATTTTGTCATGTAGAATTAAACAGTATGCTGAAGTTCCATCTGGTATTTTATCTTCAAATTCCATTTCAATTTTTATATCTACACTTGAAGATTTCACAGATTCATTTTGTTTTGAACAATCGATTACAACAATTGGAGCTTTTGAATAAAATTGTTCTGGTGATAGTAGTGGTGTATTTGTCTTACCATAATATGACGATTGAAATCTTGCATACATGTCATATAGAATGGAATAACGTTTCTTGTCAAATGAAACATTTAAACTGTCATATGGAAAGAACTGAGAGTTTAGAAAAACTTTGCAATTCTTTATCTTGCAATGGTCAAATTGACCAGCGTGCGCAGTTATAACATCTTTTCGTTTAGTCTGAAAACCGACTATTATGTACCTTGCTCGTTCTAAATAAGTAGAGGTTTTAACAGTCCATGTTTGTCTTTCTGTTTGAGGCAATATGGGGTATTCATGAAATTCCCAACTTCTAAATGGTATTACGATATCACGGTCAGATTTTAATTTTTTCAATAATAATACTCGATGTTCATCCGCCAATCTGACATGTGGTACTCTCCATACAACTTTATCCAATTGAAGTTGCCATTCCAAATCGGCATCTTTTGTTCCACTTGGCGCTTGTATTACATCCTTATTCGTTGAAGATCTGAGCAGTACCAGTTCTTGCTTTACATTTATTATTATTCTCTTGTAATCTTCTGCGAATCCCAAAAGCAATCGTAAAGGCACATTAAAATCAAAGTAACCTTTTGAATTAGGAGTAATAGTGTCTTTATCAGGAGTCACCCATCCAGCTGAGATTAAAGAATTCTTTTCATGGGGTGTTATTGAAGTCAATCCTTTCAAAGTTGTTGATATACCAACTTTTTTTGTTGAATCAACTGTTACTCCAGATATCTCATATCTAATTTCATCAAACAGATATGCCATAGGGTTATTTATAAAAGGAACAGTTGAACCAGATTTTCCATCCAATGTTGTTACTCTTCCTTCGATATATAAATAACTTTCACATGGTAATGTGTAGATATCTTGTTGTTGAATGGGAATCCTTATTTCATCATTATTATTTAATTTTGATGAAGTGTAAGGGTTGTGAGTGTGATATTCCTTCTCCCATAGGGTTTCGTCGAATGTCGGTCCTTGCGCTATATCCAGTATATCCATGGTTGGCAAGTTTTAGTCCGATCTTTTGTAGGAAGCGTATGTTGTCCGGTGTTAACTCGTCGAATGTTGAGGAGCTACTGAGCTCCCGACTCTTCCGTTGTGGTTTAAATGATAATCCCATGTTGACTTTATGTTGCTGCTCTGATATGTAACCGTATAGTTATTGTTTCTCCTCTAAAGTCAACACTAATGCCGTCTTGATCCAATATGTTCAGTACGATGTCTGAAATGAAACTGGTGTTTAACGGTAGGTATATCAGGTTTTGTGGCTTCTCAACTATTTTAAAACCAGGAGCTACTGTGGGGTAAAATGTATGTAATATGTGTTGATTTACTCCATCTCTATATGATCCGTGTATAATATTACACGTTACATCAATACTGTTCACCTTTAATATTGTTACTGTTGTATCGCCAGTATAATCATTTCCAGGAGCTAAAATTCCTTTCTTCTTTGAAAATCCGAGCAAATTGCCGATTGAGTGGTCTAAGGTAAAATCTATATAATACTTTGAAGTTATTTCTGCTTTTAATGTATTATTATTACCTTTTATAGAAATATTTTCTTCTCCAAGCTTTTTTTGTAATACTTGGTTTATATCGTCTATTTCATATGCTCCTGTAGATAATGGAATTATTTTTAATTGTGAATAATTTCCTTTTTCATCTTTACTCTCATAATAATGTAGTAAATTATTTTTTCCTTCTGTAACATTGGGAATTGAATTGTATGTAGTCAAATCCAATAATGCTGCTTCCCATAGTTTGTCCGTAGATAAACGTAACGCTGGGAAAAGTGTACTTTTCAATGTTGACGAATTTCCGCTCAGCGACACTGTATACGATGACATCTTAAAGCTGACTGACGCTCTTCGCTAGGAACTCTAAACATAAATGTCCGCATATTTCTGTATTGCTAGGTTGCTCTCTTTTGTAGTTGTAGAATATATTCTTGGAGTCCCGAAAATAATGTTGAAGTTCTTTTGGTGGCGGTAAATTTCCAAAACTATCAAAGTAGTAAACATTTTCTCCAAGTTTTTTATAACATACCCAATGAGTACCTGGTCCATAATTAGAGTCTAAGTTTACTATTCCAGTTTCATTTTTCCACACTCTATTTGGTAATGTATCTTTCATAAAAACTCCTCTGAAGAATGGTATTCTTAAACATTTCACATATTTTGACAGTTGATAGTTTGTTAATGCTTCATTTGGAATTATCAATTTATTCTTCTCATTTAATACACACGGTACGGTCTTAAGTAAAGACCCGATCCGTTTTTTACCATTGACCATATGGATGTTTTCTTGACTTTCCTTTTAGGGTTAGTGCGACGTCTTCTTTTGATGTTCCCGCCTCTTTTTGCAGCTTCTTTTTTACTAGGTTTTCTCCCGCGTCGTCTTCCACCACCAAACTTAGCTTTCGTCTTCATGGCTGTTGTCACTGCCCAAGCTGCTGCTTTTTCCGCAATACTGGCGTCACTTGATTTAACCCTTTGCCAAGCTTTTTCCGCTAGCGCTCTATCCGCTATTGATCTATTTGTTGAATCTGCAAACTTGGAATACGCTATATCGTGTTCTTTGCAAGCTTGATCTAATTTATTAATTCCAGGATCTCCTCTTGCTAAACGTTTTGCCAACTTAGTTCCGGGTCCACAATATTGATAGCCTCCGGGCAGATCCAAGCTTCTCGTTCATCGGGATGAATCATCACATGACTCGTTGTACTAGCTATATGATTGTGGGTATCGATAAGTAAATTGCCCACTATTCTTATTAAACAGTCTAAAGTTACAGCATCTTTTGGATGTTGGGGATCGTGTAACTGCATAATACGTTTATCATTACACGTGTAAGCAGTCGAATCACTTTTCGACGTTGTTATGACTTGTCCAATAGTAGCAGCATCATTTAAATCTTCTCCTGGTAAAATATTAATTATTTTCTTCATCTTTGCATCATATTTGGTCCCAAAGTGTTTATCCCAAGTTATTGTTTGTTTCATTGTAACACAATCATTTGCTTCGTAACCAGGATAAATATCTTTTATTCTTCTATTACGACCATTGTATGTACCTAATGTACCACCAGTAGCAATTAATGTTTGCACCATTAGAGGTACATCTGTATCTTTTATACCAAATCTTCCATTTGTTATTGTTTTACGTCCTGCATCCCATTCATCATTATTTCCTTGCATTAAATTAAACTTTTCATTTCCATGTATAAATTTATCTCCCCGCTTTAACACGGCATCTTCATGTTTTACAAAATTGGATGTTTCCTTTTTTAATTCTTTAGATAATTGTTCTATAGTAACAGCATCTTTTGGTTGAGAACCGAACTTTACATTTGACAACACTTTCCCATGACAATCGATTTCATCACCATCTTGTAAAATACAGTTGTCCTTGATGTATTTCAGGTTTACAGCATCCCCATCTTCCTTTGGGTATCCAATGTCATTTATTATAAATTTATAAAAAGAAAATCCGCGTTGAGTCTTTTCCGGTATTATAGAATGTAAATATTCTTTATTAACTGAATCTTTATCATTTTTCGGATTTGCCACGTTGGTTATTCTATGATTTCCAGCATCATATGTCTGTCCATCTTTTAAATTATTACCCCATTGTAATTTTAAAGTATTTGAAAGTTCAGATGATAAATACTCTTTAGTAATTGCATCAGAACTGTCAGTTGGTTTACCAACATTAATTATTCTATGTGATTTAACATCGTAAGTATTCTTGTCTAATTTCAATGATGTTGAAGTAGCCTCTTTTACTGTCTTTAAATTCGCTCCATCAGTATCTTCTTCTGGGTCTTTAACAAATTTTAAACGTTTGTTACTCATATCATAGTCACCTTCAGGTGTTTGCGGCAATCCACTTCTTTTTCTGTTTTCTCCTCCTTGTACTCCTAGCCCGGAGTACCGTCCGAACTTGTCGACGCTCATGATTGAACTGATCCACTGTATGCTTACAGCTCTCTTATATATCCGTGATGATTTATACAACTATTCCACGATTTCGAAGTTCGTCAACTAAAGCCACCCATTCATTATTTAAGCCTGTATGACCAGCTTCCATGGCTTCATGTAATAGTCTCATTCTATCAACCAATTTATTTATATCATTATAGTAAATCACATTTGTATTATATAGGTTTTTCATTAAACCTTTACCAGACGTCGAAGTTTCTCCTTTTTTCTTTTTACCATATTCATCCATAAGTGATAAGTCCATAAGTGATAAAGACTTCCTCTTTAGCGGTTTCTTCAAAGCGGGCGCAGTTCGTAATGTTGGTAGTTTTCTCAGCGGAAACAATCTTTTTATTACAACTGTATATTTAGTTGCGCGTGTTCTATTTATCATTGAATCTTTGGAGTAATTCTTCTTATGAGCATTAGTATTTTGCAAAATTTCTTTAAAAGTATTTAAATCTTGTACCGTATATTTTATAGGTATATTTTTAAAAATCAGTTCAAATAATCCTTTTGTTCCTTTATATTTATGCTCACCAATAACAATGTCATCATCTTCAGTCAAATGTACTTTTGAATCTCCTATTTTTAATTCATTTCCATCAATTCTCGCTCCATATACATGTGACTTGTGTAGTTTTGGGTTTGCTTTTATTTCATGTAACATCTTCATGATATACTTTCTTCCAAGAGGTCCTTGTTGCAATATATCACTACTTAATTTTGTTAGATTTGGAATTGATTGTTCTGCTTCAGGTATATGTTGTTCTTGTTCTTCGTCTTTTTGAACATTTATTTCTGGTTCTTCTTGTCTTGTTTCTTTTTCTTTTTGAGAAACTTCACTATCACTTGTGTAAGAATCATCATCTTCTTCCTTTTTGAAAGTCTTTACTTCAAATTTAGAAACAGGTAGTAAGACATCTCCTTCATAATGAGGTTTACCAATTGTTTCTGTTATCTGTTTTAAAGGTTCTGTAATAGGTTTAAATGTAGTCTCCAGAAATTCTTCTCTTTCATTCAAACCCATTCTTAATGCTCGATTTTTAAGTCTAATCGAGTCACTCAGTGATTTTATTTCTTTTAATAGTTTTTCTTGGTTCACCATGTTTACGCTGCGAGGTCCAATCTATTACTAAACGTATCATCAATCGTTCAATGGATTAATACAAATTTATCCAATCCTATACGATATCTTCCATTTTTTATAGCTTCTTCTTTCATAATAACAAGAAATCCATATTTTTCAGCCCATGCTTTGCCACACATTTCTTTAAATTTATCAAATGACATGTCTGCATTCACATGATCATTATATATGTGCTTTAAATTTGTTTCATCTTGCTTAAAGATAATTAGTAGATTTGCATTATCTCTTATAAGTTGTTTTGGAATTTTACTGTAAGTTTGACCAATATAAATGCTATCAATATTGTAATGTCTTCCCATGGCAAAATAGCTTCTGATAGTGTCATGATTTTCACAAGATACATCATCAAATACAAATATAGAAAATGGTTTTGCCTCGTTTGGCTCCATTATAGTTTCACTAGCATTAAACTTATAAAAATTAACTTCAGGTACACTTGCAAGTACCTTATCCAGTAATTGGTATTTGGGTTGTTGCAAAGATTTGGAAAAGATATAAATGTTGTTGAAACGTAATCCTTTAGGATTTGTTATTAAGTTAAAAACCACATTTGTCTTGCCACAATTTGATGGTCCAGTTATTAAATATCTTATTGTGTTTGGCAGTAGTTCACCATGTTTTCCATGATTTAACTTGTCGTTGTCAACTGTTAATTCATCAATATTATTAATAAAAAATCGATCCTTTTGTTGCACAATCTCCATCTTGTGTAAAGGTTAAACATGTAATGAGTTCATAAATTGCTACACCAAGTCTTTTGTAGGGATCCAAGAGTCTTCACTTTTATCAAATCCCAACCAACGTACTTTAACCTTATCCTTTTTTCTTTGTAAAATCTTTTCAACAAGATATACATCGCCAACTGATGATTTTAACAACTCATGTCCGTAGAATCCACCTTCGAGTAATTCACCCTTGTTGTCCTTTAAGATGTAAGTTTCAGGTATTGTTGGTTGCACTTTATAGATTGTAAATACTTCATTAGTCCAGTTTGGCAGATACCTTTTACTAAATACTCCTTTGTACTTACTTATACGAACTTTATCATCAACTTTAAATGTTTTAGGCTGCATTTTTTCACGTTTAGGAGTTGTATTATTCCTAATACGTTTTAATACCATCTTAGCATTACCGCTATTTACTTGGTTAGGCTTCATACCAATGGTTCGATGATACTTGTTGTTATATTCTTTTATAAGTTGCGGTAAGATATCATACCAAACATATGATCCTTGTTTGGAAAATGTTTTATACATTGCTCCTTTTAATGTTCTATTGAATCTTTCTATTATTGAAGCTTTAACTTCAGAATTTGTAGAATAATGATTTATTTTATACTTCTTCATTAAAGCTGCAAAGTCTTTGTTAAAATATTCTTTCCCATCATCAGTTTGTAGATGTTTGATGTTGAATTTATTTCTTTGTATAGCCGTTTCCATAGCTTTTGTAACACTTTTACCAGTCTTGTCCTTCAGCGGTAAGGCATCAGCCACTTTAGTAAAACAGTCTATAATCGCTAAAATGTATTTGAATCCTTTATTCAACTTACTATGTAGTATCATTTCAATAAGATCGGCTTGGAAAAGATCATTCATTCCTTTTATAATTGTATTTCTTCTAGGAAATTTTCTTCTTGCCGGCTTATGAAGTTCATTTACAATCTTGTTCCTTAAATCTTCCATCTTCAGTTGTGTCTTCCACACCGCTTGTAAGAGTACTGATCTCTAAAATGGTTTATCCTCTTTTATATGGTTAGATTATAGGTCAAGGCCATATTACATTGGTGTAAAAAAGAGGGAACATGACATTGGGCTTGTCATGTCCCCTCTTCTTTACGGAAAGGAAAAAGGAAGAAGGTAAAGGATGAAGAATAGGTTTACTGGTCGATGGGGTATAAGGAGTAATGTCCGAATGGTAGAGTTTTTATATTATCTTCCAGGATGTACCTCTTATCATCCTTACAACTCAAAGCCCATTTGGTTTGCTTTACACTGAAGAGACGATGGTTGAAGCTTCTTATGGTGTTAAATGTTGCTGTTGTCTCAACATTTTCAAATAAGCATCTCTTGTATTCTTCAAACTGTACATTCTTCTTCAGGTATGAGGTTTTTATACCCTTGGCCTTCTTTACGATTTCATGTTCTCTTCTTTCATTTTTGTACAGTTTAAATGAATATAGTTTAGACATTAAAGCTACAACCTCTTCCATTGGCACGCCATTTGTCTCGTCTTTGAACTTTCCTAATACCTTTTTATTTCTACCGTTGTCGTAGTTGGGATGGTTTTGTGGATAATCAGAAAAGTCAAAGTCAGTAGTATATATAAAAGTACGTAGGTCTTCATACATGTCTTCTGTTTTTATCCAATAAATAAAAGCATCTGTATCCATATATGCAATCCCGATGTTTTCTCTTCCATAAAACTTCACCATCTTGTTGTAGTGAAAGTCATACATGTGGGTTTTAGAAATATCCAAAATAGACATTCCCACATATAGAGGACGATCCATTGTTATTGAGATTTTGTTCATGGAAACAGCTACAAGATTTTTGTTGATTATTATGGACGATCCGAAGTTAGGTTTTTGTACCAGCTTTTGTAGTTTCACCGGATCACTAACTAATTTCACATTCTTATGCTTTCTTTTGTTTTCCAGTGTCTTGCCAAATATCGCATTATTCATCAATTTAAAAAAGTCCTTTTGAAAATTAGATGTAGCCGCAGTTCTTCTTTTTGTGTTATTGTCAATGTATGACTTTAACCAACAGGATTGAGAAAATTGTAAAGCTCTATTAACTTTTGTTATTCTCAATCCTAATTCTAGGGCTTGTTGTATTACCCAATAATGAGCAACATATCTTGATTTGTTGGTTAAAGTCATCATCAATTTAGGCCATCTACCAGTTGGTGATATTTCCGTCTTGGCCAGTAGAGGTAAATCATAATGGTGGTCATGCAAATGTTCAGGGTACTCGATGTCTACATCCAAAATATAACCAGTATCTCCATGTTTTGCCATGTCCATGATGTTTCCAATAGAATCAGGGTCTACCCATTTAAAGTCGCCATATGGGAGAGGATTCGACATGGCCCATCCATAAAGGTTATTTGCATCAAAATAACCTAAATATGTACTTGGTTTTGATGCATCAAAATTGGGCAGATATTTGTTATTTGCCTTTACATGTCGTGTTACACTTTGAGTTAATCCTCCTCGAACACCTGATTCCAACATCAGTATCATGTCTATATCTGTAAGAAGTTGGAGTTTACAGTTAGTTTCCTTCAACATTGCTTGCCAAGCTAGTCCAGGTGATGTACAAGAATGCAGAGGGTCCAGTCCATACGCCTTAAAACATGTATTTCTAAACTCTTCCATTATATCACAAAGTAAAGTTACATCTAGTTTAACATAAAAGTCCAAATATTCTCCAAGTGTTTTGAATCCTAATTCATTCCAAACTCTACACGCATGTTCATAATCTTCATGGGATATATCCGTATCGTATAGTTTACTTTTGAATTCTTCTTTTGGTGGAAGGGATGTTTCATTAAATCGTTCTAAGCTATCTATATAATCATATGGGAAAACACCTTTGCGAAGAACTAAATTAACCTTGTCATTACTTACAATCTTCTTGGTTTCTATTAAATCTTCTGTTCTCAGGTTTTCAGAAAGTTTCATTAAACTAGATGGCATAAAACGGTAAGAGTCTAAAAACCGAAGTTTGATATTTCCAACTTTTTTAGTAAAACTTATAAACTTCTCCATGGTTTCTGCTATGACATCAATTTCTCCATTATCTCTTCCTAATTCCGGAATGATAAAATGCGCATCATAACCACTAAGGTTATGTAATATTACAGGTATATTTGTGGGGATCTTGTAGTTGATATTGCAGCTGTTACATGCAGCACCTCTATAATACCCTGTCAGATGGTCATGATCATGAACCTTGTGATTTTCCACAGTAAATTCATTTGTACATAAATAACAATGAGTCGCATTTTCATGTTGAATCTCTTCTTCTTCATCCAAAGGTATCATCGGTATAATATCACTATACAATCTTTCAACACTTTCTGCTATTGTATACAACTGATCAAGGAATATTTTAGAAGCATTAACACCACGATAGACAATAGGTTTTGAAGTTAAATTAAATCTATTTAGATGTTCTTCAGAAAGAGTAGATTTAACCATTAAACAAAAACTGTTTGGATCATGTATCTGATACTTAACACTTTTCTTTGCTACATCGCCATCATTATCTTCAATAGGAACTAGTGTAGATTCAAAATCAGCATAGATAACAATGGGAATCCGGTATTGATGGGAGATTTTTTCAAATTTTAACTCTGCCTTACTTGGACACGGTAAGATAATTTTTGCTTCATAGTTGTTGTTACATAGTTTTTTATGCTCTTGTAACCATTCGTTTCCTTGTCTTCTTTCTTCACAAAAATTAAAGCATCTTTTGCAAATTATCTTCTTATTTCTATTTTTAGATAATTGATTGCTAACAAGAGTTTCAAATTTTTTAATCCATACGTAGTGGGAAACATCACCTCTTGTAAGCAGTAATAAGTCTGTATGATCTGGGAGTTCATTCTTCACCACACGCAATGGGTACACTTTATTCGAACTGTCCAAACCAAAAACATTGACAGATGTTCCAGGGTTTTGTTTTTCAAACTTTGAGATGTCCTTTAAAGCCACTGGGTAAGTCAATCCTTGGAAATTATATCGATATCTTTGTATTTCATATTCTTCATTGGGTCTTACTGCATGGTCAGGTGGTACAAATTTTGCCGTCATTGCATATCTAAAACATTCCATATCTTCATTTTGAATATTTATGCACGATTTGGTGTTTGAAATTTTCTTTGGGAGCGGAATATAACTGCTACCCCTTAATCCATACCCATGTTTATGAACTCTGATATCCATACCCTCAATACTAACCAAACTCCAACCAGATCCTCTTCCTTCATGTTCTTGAATTTTTGTTAAAATTTCTTCCAAACAATCTTCAACTATTGAATTAATATCTGAACTTGCCATTATGGTCTGGTTTTTTGTCATGAATCCTCTTGGTGACATTTCTCCTTCTACATTACTAAACATAGCATTTAACAATATGCCAAATTTAATAAAATTTAGCCTTTTTAATTCTTCTGCGAGTGTTTTACTTACAATTCTTCTTACTTCTTTAAAAAACTGCTCCAATTCCAATTTTTCATTTTGAATTTTGTGATGCATTACTACTCTACCTTCTAAAGCATATACTCTTAAACTCGGTATTTCATTAGATGGTCCTGCTAATGGTTCTTCATGTTCTTCTTGTTGTTCTTCTTGTTGTTCTTCTTGCTGTTCTTCTTGTTGTTCTTCTTGTTGTTCTTCTTGTTGTTCTTCTCCATATAGTTTTAAATCTTCATATTCGGTTTCTGTTACATCTTTATTATTATTATGGAATAACTCTTTGTGTATTTCTAGTAGAATATTATCATGAAAAGTTTCTAAGCAAATTTCACATTGATACATCTTGTTGATGTTTACTCTTTGAAATTTAGCAGCAAAATGAAATGCTTCTCTACTGCTCCCTTTTTATAGCCTCCCAGTTGTAGTGGGGGGACGGTAAGATTTTTAGTAAGATGTTAAAAATAGTAGGTTAAGACTAAAGCTGAAAAGTAATGATTAAAGCCTATATTTTCTTCCAATTGCAAATACTCCACATATGCCTCTGCCCATAGCCATAACAGATCACTGTTACGCCAATATACACCAAAGGTGGGTCTATCATCAACTAAAATTGGAGATGCTATGTTTACTAATCTTTCATTTTCTATCCATGTCATAACTTCAATTACAAACCTTCCTATAATATCCATTGGAGAATTCGGATCCACAAATATTCTTGTTACAACATTTTCGCTTAACAAAGGCTCTTCAATTTCTTCATCGTTTTCTTCATCGTTTTCTTCATCGTTTTCTACATCGTTTTCTTCATTGATTTCTTCATCCACCTCCAATACTTCTTCAACTTTTGTACATTTGTTATAAAATATTGGAGCATCTCGGGGAGACATGTTCACTCTAGCTATTATTGTCAATGAATGTCCCAACGCAAACCACGACACTCTTATATAGGCAAGTCAATGAGTGGGGGGTTTCTTTTAATAATAAATTTTTATTAAAAGAAAATAGTTTAATTCTGTCTTTACCACAATATTACTCCTAATTAGAGCTTTCCAATGATGTATCACTTGCCCTATTCTGGCAAACCGTTCTCAAGTTATAAGTAAATTTGTTAGTTGGGGGGGGGGGGGGGGGGGGCTCGCCGGGTTCAAGGTCAAGGTCAAGACGATACACTTAAAACATTTTACTTAAGACATTATACTTAAGACGGTACACCTAAGACGTTGAGACGTCGGGGGGGGGGGGGGGGGCTCGTCAAGTTCAAGGTCAAGGTCAAGACGTTACACTTAAGACGTTACACTTAAGACGTTACACTCAAGACATTTTACTTAAGACATTATACTTAAGACGGTACACCTAAGACGTTGTGACGTCGGGGGGGGGGGGGGGGGGTTATGCATGAGTGGATTTAGGTCAAGGTCACCAAAAAATAATAATGATCCAAGATGATGGAGGCGGCTGTAACCGTCTCCACCACCCTGTGTTCCTCAAACACTCCCAATCCCAACCCAAAAAGTTACGACTTGCGAGGGATCCCAATTTTTGGCCCGCACGCACGTGGCGATCCAGTTTGGTAGTCTGTGATACGGGCGGCCAGCCTCGGGCCTGGGCACTGGACTTGACCATTCCAATTTTACAATGGGGACTCTGGAACAGCTAATGCAAGACGCAACTCTAACCTCCCACCCTTAATCTAAACCCACCCAATCATATTTTTGCCTGACCAAAACTAAAAAAAAAAAAAATCAAAAACAATAAAAATATGCGCTACCTACGGCACAACGCGCATGTCCCACCCATATTTAATGAAGTTCAATCGAACTTCTTAAATTTACATTTATATTTTAATTTAATCTACCCAACCTAACAGCTAGCTGTGGAATGTAAAAAATTATTAGTACACAGATAAACAAACAGACATAGACACACACACACACACACACACACACACACACACACACACACAAATACCATAAACCAATACTTAAGATTAAAATCACATTTCTTAAACATAAATAATACCATAACACACCTTAATGCTAACATCGCAATGCGCAAGTTAAACCTTAAAAAACTAACACATCTTAAGACTGAAACCAAACAACATTTTGCATAAAACCATAGACACACACACACACACACACACACACACACACACAACAAATATTAAATAGTAATAGCCTAACAACAAGAGTAACTCAAATATATATCGGCCGCTTATACATTTGAGTTGCCCTCTGAGTCGGGTCGGAGCGTCGCGTCCGAAATTCCGAGCCCGACTGTGGCGGCAATAGTCGTCGGGGTAGTTCTCGGCTCCCAGAGTGGTGGGGGGCCGGGAGGGGTTTCAGGGGCGCGGAACTTTCCAGAAATGTCAGTGGAAAATTCCAAACGGATGTGCTTTGTTACATGTGGGTCGCCTAAAACGCAGGTGGAGCCTTGTACCTCTCAATTTGCATTAGATAGCATCAAATTACATCCGCTGACAAGTACATCCGCAGCTTTCCCCATCGCGTGGCAGCATAATTATCGTCGATTGTTATCCACCCTCTTCCGCCGCTTAATTATACTTCCAACAGAAATAGGCCGCCAAAACACGCAACTTGTTTTTAACATACAATAGACTATTGTTTGGAAATGCATTACTTATGCTCATAATCCTTGGCCTGGTCGGTACTTCTTACACGCTACACCCAAGACGTTGTGACGTCGGGGGGGGGGGGGGCTTCCGGTTTCCGGTCCGGTCGGAGGGGGGGGGGGGGTCATGCATGAGTAACCATCCGCATGTATATAAACGATGGGAAGCTCGCGCGCCTCCCATATAGGGAGCTGACACCCCAACGGTAAACAACCAATCCGTGAGTTCATACCACATAGTACTTTAACACACTATTTATTTTAACATTTTTATTATTTTTACACTATTTCTTAACACTACATCAGTTATTTTATATATCTTAATTTTATTTTCGTGTCGAGTTTCCATTTTTTTTTTTTTTTTTTTTTTTTTAATTAAAATATGCTAATTAACATCGTGTGCAGGAAACTCACACTGATTAATTGCAGGTTCCATTCTTACACACCTGTTTCCTCCTTAATATGCAAATTACTCTCTTACTTTAACAACACTTAAACTCTAACCGCTACTTCTCGGTCATACTAATATAATTAGTGCTACACTACGGGATTTACCTGTGCAATAGTGCACGCTATGTTTCCTGCACGTCTGCAGGTAATACACCTTACAATCATATACTTATTGCTACATTACACAAGACATTTCTTCCACACCTGCAGGTAATACACTTACTGACCGTCTACTATTATAATTATTGCTACAGTACGAGAGACATTTCTTGCACACCTGCAGCTTATACACTTTACAACCGTTTAATATTAAAATTATTGCTATACTACAATGGTTACCTGTTCAATCACAGTTTTGGTCCCCCCACTTGATTATCCACAAAGCAATACTTGCAATCCTACAACTGAATAATTAATTAACTTCCGCGATCACCAGTACTTTTTTAAACTATCCGTCTCTTCCTCTGACTCTTGTGACCGTAGCCGCAGCCGACTGACAAATAACCGAGCTCTCCCGAACCTCGCTCTTTTATGCGGTTTTCTCGGGGAGGGGGTTGGAGGGGCGTCGCACGTGACTCATCGATCGCATAAAAAGGGGGGTTGCTGCCGCGCGCGCGCCATTTCGGTGGCGGAATCGGTCGGGTGAGGAACTATCCGTAAGTCTCTGGCGCTTTTACAACTAACGCTTGTTACTCTAAAATGTGTTTGCACTTAATATGCTAATTAGTCTCTATATTTATGCACGGGACATTTCCTGCACACCTGCAGGTTATACACCTTACAACAGTCTACTATTATACTTGTTGCTACAATACAAGATTTACCTGTCCAATTGGCAATTGTGATCCCACTTAGTCGTGCACGGGATATTTCTTGCACATTAGCAGGTCATACACTTTACAACCGTCTAATTTTATAGTTATTGCTACAGTACAAGATTTACCTGTACAATTGATAATTGTATTCCTACTTATTCGTGCACGGAACATTACTTGCAATCCTGCACCTGAATAATTAATTAACTTCTGCGGCTACCAATACTTTTCTTCGCCTATATGTTTCCCCCTGCTACAACCTTTCGCGGCGCCGCCCGACAAATAACTGAGCTCTCCGAAGTTCTGTTCTTTTATGTCATCCTCTCAGGGGGAGGGGTTGGGGAAGGGAGGGGGGGGGGCACACAACCCCCATAAAACGGGCATCGGTACCGCGCGCGCGTCATTATAGTGGCGATAGGGCAACAGTAAACAACTATCCGCAAGTCTCTAACACCTAGTCTAACACTTTTTTACTTACGCTTTTTTACTCTAACATATGTTTGCACTTATTATGCTAATTAGTCTCTATATATTCAGACACACTCGCGGGCGCCGGTCATATACTCGCCAATTGTCGGAGAGTACACATCTCCCCTTCGTATATTATCATGGCTTCGCACTCTTTACAACTAAAGCTTTTACGCACAAAACATATTTTACAGAAACAATCTAACTCCAAAGTTTGTAAACCGCGTACTACATTGGCTAAGCTTAAGAAATACTACAGTTTTCACCCGTTGTACTTTGCAAAACCTAGCCTGTGCAACACTGCATACTCTACTGATACTGTTTTGCACGCTGTCTTAACTGACATGCTGCAGTATCAAAATTTCAATCTTGTTACACCTATTGACGATGCTATCCAATTATTCTTATTCACTATATTACCGGGTTTATATGATCGTTCTTCCTTGGGCACATGTCTCATTCTACTGTATCAACTCGCACTGTAAACACCTAGGAGCTCTCCTATCATGCAACTATTATTTTAATTTAATTTTAAAAATAAACTAAAACCTCCCGCGGCCCGGCGCCGCCCCTCCCAAACCCCACCGAGCCCCTGAGGCTCCCACTTTTTTAAAACCCCCTCCAAATGACCTTGACCCACTTCCCAAACCCATCCATCACTCTCACCCCACACTTCCAACCCCACACCTGCCTCTTCCAACCAATGACCTTGAACTGGCCCAACTGTAGCCATTCCCAACTACTAAAATTGATACTCAAATTGAAATAAATAATTTAATAAATTGGTTTGAACGCAACAAGATGAAATTAAATGTAGAAAAAACAAAGCTAGTTAAATTTACAATGTCAAACCATAACAAAACAAAAAATAACAATTTTTGTATGGAAATTCAAAATAAATCCATAGAATCAAATAAATATTTTAAATTTTTAGGATTTCACGTCGATGAAAATTTAAATTATTCAAAACATATTCATGAAGTGTCAAGGAAGGTATGCCAAGGTATTTTTATTATCAGAAGACTTTCAAAATTTCTTAATTTAAAAATGAAATTATACTTATACTATGCATTTATATTCCCACATCTAAAATATGCAATACCTGTTTGGGGAAATAAAAATAAAAGAACGAAACAATTATTTATATTACAAAAACGAAGCATTCGGCAAATATTTAGACTAAAGAAACGAAGATCATGCAAACCTATTTTTGAAGAATGGAAAATTTTAACATTACCATGCATCTATATATACGAATCTTTAAATTATTTTAAATATTTCATGAAAAAAATTGAAGAGACAGACAAAATTAAAGAAAACCATTATAATTTAAGAACCACTGAAAATTTTCCCATTCAACCACACAGAACAAGTTTTTATCAAAATCAATATATGTTTTCTGCAACCAAACTATTTAATAAATTACCAGATAACATAAAAAATGAAAACTGCCCATTCAAGTTCAAAAAGAAATTAAAGAAATTACTTCAAGAAAAATGTTATTATAGTGTCGAAAATTATCTTCAAGACAAATTCTAAAAATACTTTACTTATGATTCAAAATTTTTGTAGCATTTATCTGTAAAAAACCTATGCAATTTATACAATTGTCAATGGTCAATAAATAAATAAATAAACATGGTGGCAGCGTTATGGCAAATCATGGGTGTCAACAAATACCCTATTGTTAAGTAAGACTAAGGTGATTGCCACTGAACCCATTATATTAACATGACCAGTGCTACAAATGCTATGGCTGTTAACACTGTAGTTCCTGTGGAGCAATTTGATTTTAAGGACCCATGTGGTTTTGATAAATGGCTGAGACGTTTTGAAAGATTTAGGACTTTTCTAATTTGCATGAGAAAAGTGATGAAGAGCAAATAAATGCATTGGTTTATTACATGGGCCCTCAAGCAGAGGAGGTATTCTTATCCTTCAATGATGATGAAAGGAATTCTTATAAAAGATTGATCCAAAGGTTTAAGGAACACTTTTTACCTAAAGTTAATGTAATTTATGAGAGAGCTCGTTTTCACAAGCGGATACAGCAGGATGGAGAATCAATTAACGATTTTGTGACTGATCTACATACATTGAGTCTACGTTGTAATTACAGAGAACTGAGAGAGGAGTTTGTTCGTGATCAGTTAGTAGTGGGTATTTTGGATAAGCGATTAAGTAATCAGCTTCAACTAGATCCGGATTTGACGCTAGAAAAAGCTTTAAATAAAGCTCGTAAGTATGAAGAATTGAAGAAACATTCAGGGTCTTCAGGCGAAGGCTATGAAGTAAATAGAGTCCATCAAAAACGGGTTCTCGGAAATCAATTCAAAACTCAAAGTGCAGTAAACATCGGGTGCACGAGATGTGGTGCAAGGTACCCTCATAAAAGGGAATGCCCAGCTTTGGAGGCTCATTGTAATATTTGTAGGAAACGTGGACACTTTGCTGAGATGTGTAAGTCCATCGGTGACGGTCCAAAGAAGAGAGTTAATAACATTGACTCAACAGGTGGAGATGACTGTGGGAATTATAATAATGAGGATTTCATTGGTCTGATATCAATGGATGACGAGGTGGATGATGTATGGACGGTAAAATTATGTCTTGAAGGGAAAAGCATGTATACATTTAAGCTTGACTCTGGAGCTGACGAAACGGTAATGCCGGCTCCCTGTATTCAACCAAATCAACCTTTATACAAAACTTCAAAAATTTTGGTGGGAGCCAGAGGAAAATCACTTGATGTAGTGGGAAAATAGATTCTTACAATGACTTACAAGGACAAAAGTGTAACTGAAACAGTGTACTTTATAAAAGATTTGAAGAAACCTTTACTTGGTAGACCGGGAATTGAACGGATGAATCTTTTAAGACGCATAAACACTATTACACCTGACGTTCAACAGTGGAAAGAAAGATTTCCTAAATTGTTTCGGGAGATGGGTGAGCTCAAGGGTGAATACAAAATTGAATTGAGAGAAGATGCTCAACCCTATGCAATTACTACACCAAGGAGCATACCTCTGCCTGTTAGAAATGAAGTTGAAAAAGAAATTAATGCGATGGTTGAACGTGGAGTAATTGAACCTGTTGCTCATGCCACGGACTATGTATCACCAATGGTGACTGTACCTAAAGGAAAAACTGGTAAATGGAGAATTTGTGTCGATCTAACTAAGCTTAATTTGGGAGTTAAAAGGCAAATATTTCAGCTACCCAAAATAGATTATGAACTTGGTCTGTTGACTGGAGCCAAATATTTTTCGAAACTTGATGCCAAAAATGGATTCTGGCAAATCAAGTTAGCGGAAGACTCTAAAAACTTGACTACATTTTTAACACCATTTGGTCGTTTTAGATTTTGCAGATTACCATTTGGAATTTCATCAGCCCCAGAGTTTTTCCAAAAACGGATGTCGGAAATTTTAAGTGGACAGAAAAATGAGATTTTCCATATTGATGACATTTTGGTCTGGGGCAATACAAAGGATGAACATGACCAATGTCTTAAGGAGGTTTTAGCCAAACTTCAAGATGCGGGATTTGTTTTGAATGAAGAAAAATCGATATTTTGTCAAAGTGAGGTCAAGTTTCTAGGCCATCATTTATCAGAACATGGAATCAAGGCGGATAGTGAAAGAGTAACAGCTATTCTTGGTTTAAATAAACCCAACAATATTTCACAGTTGAGACAGTTTGTTGGTACTTTAAATTTTGTTTTGAGTACATTCCAAATAGTAATGCTGTTATGCATCCACTATGATCTCATGAAACAGTCAAATGAATTTATTTGGGGAGTCGAGCAAGATAGGGCATTTGAACAAATCAAGAACATTTTGAAGCAAGAAAATGCATTGGCATATTACGATGTAAACGCGGAAACTATGTTGTCATGTGATGCATCTACCCGTGGGTTAGGCGTTGTGCTCTTGCAGCGAAAACGAAAAGAAGACGAGTTTCGTCCAGTGTATTTTTGTTCTAGATCACTTACTAAAAGTGAAATGAATTATGCGAACATTGAAAGGGAGGCCTTGGCTGTGACCTGGGGGTGTTCCAGACTTGAGGACTTCATTCTTGGTAAGTCAATCACAATTGAAACCGATCATAAACCCCTTGTACAGCTACTTCAAACTACTCCGTTATCGGATCTTTCACCCCGTATCCAGCGTTTTGTACTACGGCTTTTGAGATATAATTACCGAGTAGTGTATACACCTGGGAAAATTATAGGAGTTGCAGATTATCTTTCCAAAGACCCACTTCCCTGTAAAGATCGAGAGGAATTGGAAGATGAAACTGCTGCATATATTCAGACCATAATTAAAACCTTGCCCACTACTGATGAAAATGTATTGATGATTCGTCAGAAACAGAAAGAAGATCCTGTGATTGTTTCTGTCATGCTGAATATACAAAACGGTTGGGAAAAACCCTCTCATGACAGCCCTCTAACACCTTTTTATAATGTGCGAGATGAATTATCTATTTGTGAAGATATTTTGCTTCGAGGACAAAGACTAGTTGTTCCACGTTGTTTATACGAAGATATGCTAAATAGAATTCACAAAGGTCACTTAGGTATTACGAAAAGCCGACTACGTGCAAGAGGTTGCCTATGGTGGCCTGGAATATCGACTCAAATAGAGCAGTACATAAAGCGATGTGACATCTGTAGAGAACATGCAAGTAATCGTAAGGAGCCTCTTATCCCTTCAAAGCTTCCAGACAGACCTTGGCAAAATATTTCCGTTGATTTATTTAAGCTGGATAATAAGTGGTTTATCACTTTGACAGACTTGTATTCGAGGTACTTCGAGATTTCAACATTGAAAAATCTTACATCTTATGAAGTTATAGAAAAATGCAAGTCCTGTTTTTCAAGATATGGGATTCCAGAGACAATTCGAACTGATTCCGGGACTCAGTTTCAGACTACTGAAACATCAGAATTTCAGAACTTCTCAAAACAATATGGGTTTAAGTTAATTCGAAGTAGCCCACATTTTCATCAATCAAATGGAGCGGCTGAAGCAGCGGTTAAAATAGCGAAATCCATTCTAAAGAAGAATAAAGAGGACCCATACATGGCATTACTAGCCTACAGAAACACACCAATTCCAGACTTCAATAGAAGCCCCGCAGAATTGATGATGAATCGCAAGCTTCGTGATTGCATTCCTACTCACTTAATGATACTGAATGGCAAGAAGGATGATGAGTTCATTGTAAAAGATGAAAAGAGGAAAAATACTTACAAGAGGAATTTTGACCGTCGACATGGAGTGAGGAATCTCAGACCTCTATTAAGGGGGGAGCAAGTATGGATAAATAGCGACCGAAAATACGGAGTAGTTGACCGAAAGGCTGAGGAACCAAGATCATACTGGTTAAAGACAAGCAATCGAGATCTAAGAAGAAATAGAACACATCTTATACCAGTTGAACCGAAAGATCCATTGTATGTGAAGGAATCCCCGAAAGTTGTCAGAGTCCCAGATCCTGTCTCAGATACAAATATGTCATCACCCGAACAAGCTGAAGGAAATAGAACCAGATCGGGACGCTTAGTAAAGTCTCCAAACAGACTAGACCTATAACCTCTTACAGGGGGAGATGTTGTATTAGGTTTTCAAAAGAATCATATGTTTATTATTTTGTTGTAATTTAGATGTTAACACATGGTTTTGTTTTTGTTGTGGGTTTTGTAAGAATCTTAGAATGTTATAATACCCCCGTCGCAGCAGACCTGCGTACTCAGCGAATTTCCAAATTAGTAATATTAATTTTGACCAGCTAAACTTGTAAACAAAATTTCATCACGTGCTCATAAATAGGGAAATAAATGTCTATTCTCCATAAGATATGGGGAACGAGTATGCAGGTATGCTGCCATGGGGGACACTAAAAGTAGGTTTTTAGCATAGAAAAAATTTATTTCGACCATATAAAGCCACATAGTAAGTTTCATCAATATCTGTCCATAAATAAAAGAGTTTGCCTATTCTCCATATGATTAACATGGGAAAAGAGTATGCAGGTTTGCTGCCATGATAAGTACAAAAACCAAGATTTTTACCTTAAATGGATGAATCTCAACCAAATGAAGCTAAATACTAAGTTTCATCCAAAAATATTGGTTAATAAGTGAAATATTAACACATCCTTACTCTCCATAAGATTGACATTGGAGCCCCAAAAGACAATGTACTGTCTTTAGACTTTGTAATATCTCGGTAACCAATGGAGATAGAGCAAAGCTTCAGGATACTAAATTGTGTGTTTTTTTTTAGCTAAATCCAATGGTCGAAATAAAAATTTAAAATTTTTAAAATTAACATATGAAAAATGCAAAAAACCCATTTTTGGGGTACAAAACCCCCCAAAACTACCCCTTCCGGTAGGTCGATATGTCTGGTTTTCGAACTCATCCGATTAAACGTAAGATTACACATCTCTACCAAATTTGGTGTCGATCGGATCATTTTTACGAGAGTTATCGTGTAGGGAAACATACATATATATATATATATATATATATATATATATATATATATATATATATATATATATATATATATATATATATATATTAATGACTATTATTTTTGGTCTCTGGGCACCTGAAAACGAAAAAGTAACATGGTCCCGGGCTTAGGTCTTACCATGAGACCTACGGTATTAGCTTATTCCCTATGGGAAATTCGCTAAAAGGAGTTTTGATGAATTTAAAAAGAGTATTTATTTGTGTAGTTGCAGTTTATATATCCTACATTACTAAACAGATAAATGATTGAATTATTACAATCAGAATTAAAACATATTTATTTTCAGACTCTATTAGTAGCCTTTTGTTTATTTAATACCTACAAATAACAGTAAACAAACTAATCATCAAAACTTGTTTTTAGGATAGGCATATTACTAATCTTGATAAACGTAAAAAATCATGATTCATATTATTTCAGTTCTCAAGTAGTGCATTCTCCTTGGACAGTCCATGGATTTTTAGTGTACGTTGGGATCCATTTCATCTCAGATAACCGCCTGAATTGCCTTCGACGTCATTGACCACAATGATGGATAAACAGAGTCATGTTTAAAACTAATAGGTTACCTCCATGACATCATATCACTTTATAGATTATCTGTGATGTTGTTATGATATAGTATTAGCTGGGAATAAAGTAATTGATCGAGATACCTCTAACAGAAAAACTATTGGTCCTACGCAAGAAATCTAGAATGTATAATTCTCCTATAACCCACACAGCACAAGTACATCCCCAGGAGTTCCTAAACATATCCTTATGGGATATTGGAATATCCCGGGGAAATCCTTAATATCCCCAATATTCTCAAAAAGTCATCCCAGGGATCTCCTGGGGATATTGAATGTCCGCGCATATCCCGCGTTTTGGGATATCCTTTCGGGATATCCTTAGGATATTCAAATATCCCTATGGGATGTCATTAAAAACTGGTCTAAAACTTGTAAATTGTAACTATTTTCATCAAAGTTTATAAATAAATGCATTTCTGCTAACGAACAAATTACAAAAATGAAAATAATTTGGAGCAAAAAGTATAAGCCCATGCCAGGATTTGAACCTGTGACCTCACACTCAATGACCTGACGCTCTAACCTATTGAGCCAACTGACCTGTGCTCTGAGGTGTTCTCATTTACTATCAAGTATTGAAACTTGACCTTCATTGGTGCACTTGGAAGTTTTGCGAGTCAAAGTAAAAAAGTTAGCCTAAATTTGAAGTAACTTTACAAATTGACTATTTTCACATATTTAAAAATTTTGAAATAAAATAGCAAAACCTTTTGAATGTGAACTGTTATATGTAATTTGGATTGTATATTTTAACACAAAAAGATTATTAATTATACTTGATATATTTTAATTTGAGTAAAATCACTACATTTTATTTGATGTAGTTTGACCTTTTGAAAGTGTATTTGATGTAAAATAGATACCTATCCTGTGTACGTTATGGTGTGTAATGGTAAATCGAGATATCCCAGCGTAAACCCAAATATCCCCAATATTTTCTAAGTCATTCCAAGGATATCCTAGGGATATTGCAAATCATACATTTTGGGATATCCTTTCACGATATCCCCAGGACATTGAATATTTTTAAGAGATATCCTTCGAGACCCATCTGGAACTCCTGTCATGAAGAGAGGCAGCCATGGCATTGCTTATGAAAATTTCCCATACTTTTTACTAAGAGTTATTTTCAGAGGTTTTCATTAAAGAAAATTATTTATTAAAACTTTAGTTTATAGTGAATGACCTATACACTATTTTGCATTATAGCTTTAATCACTGACACTTCCTATGGATGTTCTTTGTAGATCCTTTCAACTATAATGTTTGAATTCAAACAAATCTATTTGGCTTGTAAACAATGTTATTATCTAATGTTATTATTAGATTGTTTAATTAATTTTTCTGGACCTATATGATACAAGTTTATTTAGTATTTCAATAATTTACACTGTGTCAACAGATATTTACTTGGGAAATCCTGAGAATATCCTAAGGATGTGAACGATTTTATAGAATTTAATTAAAACTATGCTTACGGACATATTCCAGGGACTTCCCCAGGAGCTCTTTTCAGAAGTTTTCGAAAAGAGGCCTCAAAGAAAAATGGTTGAATGACTTGATGATTTTAGACTTTTAGCAAAACCCCTATTTTGAATGTTTGAACTAAATTGAAAAAAAAACGCACATATCCTAGGGATATCCTTGGAATATGGCCGTTTACGCAGGCCTGACACATCCTTGGGATATCTCTGGAATATCCTTTGAAATTTTGTTTGACGGGTGTCTTATAGCCAAAAAAGTAAAACAAATTCATTTTAAACCTGTTTTGTTTGAATTTGTTTAATTTTAGTCCTATTTACGTAAAAAGTTTGTATTTCTATTAAAGTCCTTTTGGGATATGCTTAGAATGTCCTAGAATATCCTCCATATCCCGGGATCTGAATAGGATATTTGGGACTCGTTTGGGATATCCTGGGGAAATCTTGTGCTCAGTGGGAATATTCTAGATACTGTGGTCCTACGGTCCTACTGATTCAAGGTCTGTAGAGGAAGAAGCATAACTTCTTCCAAGGTCAGCTGAATAGCTATTTTTTGTGTTCCGGATATGAATTGTCAAAACTACAACGGAAGTCAAGTTACGTTATAATATTTACCATTACAGATTAATGAATCAAGCAGTCTTGCCACGGGTACAATATTTATCGTAACGACACCATATTACTCTATTTTACATTCGGATTATTAGTTAATAACAAACCATTAGGTGATGACCAAATTAACAATTAGCAATCAAGGTAAATGTAAACCATAAATTCTACCCTAGTTGGCTTTGAAATTCCTTCTTTAGTAATAGTTGAGACAAAAAATCCCCATGCAAACGACAATGGTATTTGTTTCTTGCAGCGTTGGCAACACTTGCAGGTAACAAAGAATAAAATGTTGGTTTTTTAACACTTTTTTAACCAACAAAACCTCTGTGGCGACATCCACGGATGTCGCAGAAAGTGACACCATTGCTCTTATGGGATCTAGCTCACCTAGCCCTGGCCTACAGTCACCTTGCTACTGACTGTACTCCTTCTCAAAAAAAAAAAAAATCAACAGCTGTTCATGAGTATTAGCGTCACAGTGGTCACATGGTGTTGTGTCAATGTCAGTTTGTGTTCATGTCAATCATTTGGAGGTTATGTTACGTTTAGTCATGTTGTCATGTTACTTGATTCATTTTTCTTGTCACTAATCAATTGCCTTTATTATTTGACTGTGCTCTAATAATCTTCTGTATTCTAAAATGTACTCGCTCGGCTGAGTGTAAGGGGACCGGTATTACCGTCACATTAATTTATAGTTAAACCGTTCATATTGTTTCAGTGTCTGAAAATTACAGGACGCAGAAGTGTGAATAGGTTTGATAGGCCTTAGACTGTGTACAGTCTTATTTGCTTTTAATTTCTTTCGTTCAAATTCAATTGAAACCATTGTTTTAAAAATGGAAAATTCTATGAAGAAACCTATTATTTCCCCCCTCAAAAGACCAGGAAACAAAATAAACTTTTCTATCAGTGCTAAAAAACCAAGCCTAGAACCTTCCAAATGTTATAGGCCCAACATTTTGCAAGCACGTCAAATGCTTCCTGTTTACAAAGTTAAAAGAAGGTAAATACTTTGGCTAATCTTCGTCATTCATTTCCATCGCTGTTATTGATGTTTCCTATGTTTTTATGTAGGCCTATGTTAGGTTCTGACCGGCATTATGTTTGTTACCTATAGGCCAAGCATTTTTTTCATAAGTTGAAATCTAAAGGTGTCTATTGAATTTTGGGATTGAGGGCTAAAACGTACAGAAATTTTGGTTAGGCTACTGATAAATAAAAAAAAAGGCGAAACTTCGTTATCCGTCTCTACCGTTATTATCGATGTGGGAATTTCGATATTGCGACTGAACAAACAATCGAATCAACAACGATACTGAGAAAAGATATGTATCATAATAATAATCGAACCTAACAGTGTAACCGTAAACCTCTGTCACTTTAATTGACAGCGATGTTTATAACAACAAAATCAAGGGTGTTTGGAAAAAAATACCTTTCTGATTTGTATTTGGCAGCATTTGTGCGACGCCATTTTAGATCTAACGAAGTGTGCTTCTTCTCACAATTTGAATTTAAGTTAGATACAGCTACACAACAAACTTGGTTAGTTTATTTTATGTTGTTCTTTGTTACAGGTTACATTAGCTACGATTTTTACTTTTTCTGTTGTTGTTATTTTTAGTTACTTGTTTGAATATATACGGTATTTGTTTTATTGTCAAAAGGCTTATTTCATTATATTAGAATGAGAAACTAAATCAGGTGATAAAATCGTAATTGTATCATCGATATAATAGCAATATTAAGTTTATCGCAATATCGAAATTTCCACATCGATAATAACGGTGGAAACGGATAACGAAGTTTCGCAAAAAAAAAAAAAAAAAAATTACAAACATTGATCTTGCCTTGTAACTTTTGAAATGTACCCAAGGGCAAACCCAGGGGGGGGGATAAAGGGGATATATCCCCCCCCCCCCAAAATGTTGGAGGGTAAAAAATATGCTCAAAAAATAAAAATATTTTATGACAAATGGTTAAAATATTATTTTTATACGCCAGACTTATAAAAAGATATAAACTTATATTTAAAGAATTGTAGGGGCTTGAATTGCCCAATGCAAAAAGATAAGTTAAAACAGTAATATTACATCCAAAAGAGGTCATATTAGTTTTGGAAATTAAATACATTATTTATTGCGCGTATTAATTATACATTATCTTTAAATATAAAAAAAAACTTTTATACTGTTTTTTGTGTCTTATAGATAAATCGTGTATTTACCTGTTGATGAGTACCTAATGTATTTTGGTGTGTTTAAACTTTAGACTATAACTTTACTGTACTTCACCTGAATGTTATTTATTTCCCATCGTAGGCCTAGTCAATAAATTTTTTCCAAGTTTAAATAATAGTCTCACTTCTTTATTTAATATTCGAAACCCATTAGTTTTAAAACTCCAAATTCTAACGGAATAGAGGTCTGCATAAAAAGTTAAATTTTAGCTTATGAAATTCACTAAAACCAACCATTTAGCTTCAAAAATTACAAAATTTTCCGGGGGAGGCCCCACGGACCCGCCGTGCCCCCCCCCCCCCCCAGTGTTACCCTTCCGGAAAAAATATTTCCCCCCGAAATTGAATCCTGGGTTTGCCCCTAAATGTACCCATAATGAAGTTTCCTTTTTTTTGTTGAAAGATTGATTAGCCTCCGGATTACTGTTTAATACTTAAAGTGGTGTAATCCAAAAGTTGCAGAAATAGCAACTAGTTTCGACCCTTCATTACGGGGTCATCTTCAGGCCGTAAGTTACAAGGATTAAAAACTGCTCTTCATATGAAGGTTGTCGAATAATTTAAAACTTTACACATACAAACACGCACACGACACGAACAACGGACATTAAAAACACTGAAAAACATTGAGGACGGAAGCGGCGACGTAACCCGGCGGAAGCGTAGTCTAGATATTTGTATGCATATTTTGGACGAGTTGTGATCATTTCGCAATGTATCACCTTCTAGACTACGTGGGTTACGTTGCCACTTCCGTCCTCAATGTTTTTCAGTATTTTTAATGTCTGTTGTTCGTGTCGTGTGCGTGTTTGTATGTGTAAAGTTTTAAATTATTCGACAACCTTCATATGAAGAGCAGTTTTTAATCCTTGTACGGCCTGAAGATGACCCCGTAATGAAGGGTCGAAACTAGTTGCCATTTCTGCAACTTTTGGATTACTTAAATGCAGGTATTTACACCACTTTAAGTAATGAAGTTTCCACCAACTTCATCACTATCGATCTTTGAAATATTATGTTTATCTACTCAATATGTTCATTTGATAGTTGATTTATAAAATGTGTTAAAAAGAAGTCAAGGAATACAAACGTTTTCGTTACACAGTACTAAGTTACTATGTTTAGAGTGTATTCTGACTTTCATAAAAAGTATTTTTAACTATCAATAGTTAACAATCATAATAATGTAGGGTGAGTGCACCAGTGAATGACCACCCCCCAGTGAATGACTGATTATTATAAAAATTAGTATATTAAGCTTTACCTTTTGCCTAGTCTATCATACACAGTCTTAAAAGTAACTTCGGATTCTGATTTGAATCCTCCCTGTCACTGGTTCAAAAAGAAAGTGTCAAACATCTGTTTAGAACACAAACAAAATTAAGTGTTCCACCCAGATCATCTTAGAGCTTCCCCACTATAGCGTATCGTACAAACAAGGTTAGCTGTATTCTTCATTGTTCTTTGATTATTGATTGAAACAGCAATATAATAAATGTAATTAACAGTAAACATGTTAAGGTGCAGTTCTGTACTCATTTTAATACCAAAATCATAACCAACAATTTAATTATACAGTCGGTCATTTACTGGATCACAACTATTGGTATAACCAGTGAATGACCATTTCGGTCATTCACTAGATTTTGATCAATTTTCTTTAAGCGTTTTGAAAACAATGTTTTCTGGCAGATTAAGTGCTAGAAAGCACTAAAAAAAACATCAGAGATCATGTGAGTACAATAAACCAAAATTTGGCTGGGGCTTAATGCTTACGGAAATTTACTCAAGAACAGTGGTCATTCACTAGAATCTCTATTTTAACGATCTGGAAATGGTTAGTGTTGTTAATATACAGGGTTCCAGCTTCGATTCTGCGAGAATCTTAACAGCTTATTCAGTGGCGAGGAGGGAGAGTGATGTTAATACCATTTTAAAATACGATGTAACATGTATTTTCTGTCTGTCGGTCTGTATGCATTTTATTTTATATTCAGGTTGAAATAATAAAACGTCTTCCAACACTACTCGATATATTTACACTTATACTGTAAATGTTTACAGACGGTAAATCTATACTTATTTAATACGCTAAGGGTTTTTTTTTGTCTTCAGAACTCCTCCTACAATTTTCAACCGATTTTCAGGTTTTTGGTGTCATTGGATAGGGCTTGGTATGTAGTTGTTTCCGCCAAAAACTGATGAGAATCGGATCGAACATAAAGGCGCTATCCACCATTGAAATCTCAAAATTTCCCATTTAAATAACATTGGGATTGAATAAAGCATTTTAAACATCTGTTAATAATCAGCTGTAAATACGTGTAGTTTTGGTGATTAAAGATATTTAGAATATTGGATTGGTCAGACATCATTGATTAGAGATAAAAGTTACATTTGCATTGTTTTAAAATAAATTGCTCGATTTCGAGCAACACATATAGGCCTACTAGTATATATAAAAGATCTTATAATGGCGATCGATTTCGACCAGTCACACCGGTCATCATCAGGCCCAATCAGAGACTCTCTGAAAAATAAAATAATAAAACGTCTTCCAACACTACTCGATATATTTACACTTATACTGTAAATGTTTACAAGACGGTAAATATATATAAAAGATCTTATAATGGTGATCGATTTCGACCAGTCACACCGGTCATCATCAGGCCCAATCCAGGCCAAGAAGTTATTTAAATTTTTTAGAGCCTATACATTTTTTTTAGTTTGCAAGAAATACAATATTTACACAGTTATTGTGTGTATTATTTGTGTGGTGGCTTTTGTCTCAATTGACCTATTTTTAACGGTCATTCACTGGTACATTCATGCTAAATAGTTGGTATTCTGATACCAATGAATCACCGGTCATTCACTGGGGAAACACCGGTCATTAACTGGTGGATAGGCGGTCATTCACTGGTGCAATGATTTATGTATGATAAATTGTATTTTTCAATACTCTGTTTTAACATAATGCATTATTAAGTTTTACCATTAAGAAGTACAGAAGAATACGGACAAGACATTTAAACTATTCCCTACACTGTAGCGTAAAAGCCTGTTTTACCATGTAAGATTCAAGTGGAAACTCAACCTTAAACGGTCATTCACTGGTGCACTCACCCTATTTTAAAATTCGATTAATGATTCTGATGAGATTGTAGCATTGCAGTTGCAAACATCGATGACGGCAATTAAGTTGTATAACGAAGTTTTGACACTTGAAAAGGCACTAGTCAATACCCACCTCTGTTCAACCACCTCTTATTTAGTCCTAATGTGATATTAATTTGATACAAGAATCTTAATCTATTTAAATTTAAACTTAGTCCATGTAGGCCTAAGTTTGACCCATGAGCGTAAGTTAGTGCTCTAATCCGGCCAAACTACTGGTAAGCCTAATGCCTGGAGGCTACGTAACTTAGGCCGTAACGTATTGGGCTTATTATAACTAGCAAGAACTAGAGCACAAAATTCCTTAACAATAGAAATAAACCTACGTTACCTGTTAAAGATAAGGCATATCTACTTTTAACCGGGCCTAGATAGAGGAAGACACTTCTTTTATTTAAACCCTAATCATTTCCAGGGTAATTTTGAAACTGAGCCCTGTATTAGAAAATTCATGGACTCTTTTTTGTCTGACCTGCGGATAAGGTGTTTTATCAAAGGGTTTAATTATAAAGCCCCAATGTCTTATTTTTACTCTAGTATAATGGTGTAAGGCCACACAGTAAGTACAAAATGATATTTGTGGAAAGTATATACCTACATTGATAAAATTCAAAATTTTCTATTATATAAAAAAAAATCGTAAAAATATTTTAAATTACACATATATTTGTTACACTTTGTCGTTTTGGCACACCATATATGCATGGTAATTTGACATCTTTTGTTTTCTCTCTCTTATTGAACATTCTGTTTCTTGTTAGGCCTAAATTTTGTTTAATATTACATACAGTACCATAACTACGGCACATCATCATGACACCTACAGGACCACATTGAATTATTTGTTTTTTAACTTTTGCTGCTTTTGAGTTATTTAACTTTTGCTGAATTATTCAAGCTCATACCACTAATTTTCTCCTTGAACTTAAAACTATAATTTTGTGCAATTTTTTTCCTGCGTGCGGAACTGGTTCTTGAACTAAAGCCGGAACTGGAGTTACCAACAGTTATCAACATATTTGTAAGTAACACATGTTGATAACAAAAGTTATTACGGTACCGTAGCAAAAATGTTATTTTTCATTCAATATTATTCATTCATTTCATTCAGTTTTGACCAGTATTGCTTCAACATTTTACCTATTGGTCTCCCGTTCAGTTGCCTCTGGGATGTCAAATGTAGAAGATATCAGTCCACGCATTATTTTTGTATTCCTGTCCTTAAATTGGATGCTTGTTGGATCTCATAGTAGGGCTATGTTTAGGTCATGGTCCTAGGGGTATGAGTTTCATAACTGCCTCCTTACTCCATTCCGTCTGATTCAAATCAAATCGCCCTCCATTGTCAAAACACGCACAAACAAAAATGCAAAACACACAAATGAAACAAACACACAAAAATAAAGCACTTTCGAAGTCACACAGCTGCACATGATAACTCCCAGTAGGCTAGACATACCTTGGTGGAGTAGGGGAGGGGGTTAATGTTGCTAACATCCAAAGGGCTCGATAACATTTGTTACTAACAAAAGTTATCAACATTTGAAAAGATCAAAAGGATTTTGCTAGATTTTACCAACATTCGATGGATAGCAAAATTCTTTTTGCTTAGACGCAAACGTTATTGATAACATGAGATATTACTAACCAATTTTTTTATGTTAATTACAAATGTTGCTAACATGTGTTACCAACTCCGGTGTAATAGCGGATTAAGAGAGTGAAACTAAACCCTCAAAACTCTAGGTTTCAGCAAGGATAAAATAGCCTGTAATTTGTTAACTCTGTGCTCGTATCTGCATAGAAGGCCTGGTTACAATTTTTACCTGCACATAATAAAGGCAATTATAAGAACACATAACAAATAAGTTATTAAGTTATGTGCTATCATATAAATGATACAGACAACAATTTCAACAAAAATATTTCGTTCAGGCCTTAGGCTAATTTTTTTACCAGTCTAAAATGGACTTTCTAATATTTTTCACCTAATTCATATACAGTACCCGTAATTCATTCATAACTACACTTTAAAGACAGGCTAGAAGGTATTTTAGTCTCATTAGGCGTAGTTAAAAATTATTTTATAATAAACTATTTAACAATTTCAGACTTCTTGAAGAAATTGATAAACATTCAACATTGATCATAATTGGAGAAACTGGCAGTGGTAAAACAACACAAATTCCACAGTTTATTCATGATGTGAAATTGGAGCATGATAAAATGATTGCGATAACCCAGGTAAGTAGTACCTTTAATTTAAACTATGAACAAGTAATTTAAGATTTAACTTAGACTCTTATTGTATCAATTAAACTTAGCGAATTTCCCTATAGGGAATATGCTATTACGGTAGCACTCATGATAAGACCTAAGCCTGGGATTACTTTATTGTTTTGAGGTCCCTAGAAGCCCAAAATAACATTCGTTCAAATTCATTTATATGTGTGTGTGTCCGTTTACTCAATAAATTTTGAAAGAAATACCCGATTTTGATGAAATTTTGTACAGAGGTGTAGGGCAGCATTCATCAGGTCAAGTTCCAAAACCAACTTGATCGGACCATAGAAACAAGATTTTATGGGGTTTCAAAAGGGTCAAAAATGGGTTTTTGGCATCTTTAGCCCTTAAATTTTAATATTTGACTATTTAAACTTAAAATAACTTAAAGAAAACAAATAATTTAGTATTTATAATCATTAAAATAATGGAGAACATTCAAATCAAGTTTCCCATGTCATCCTGTGGGTAAATCTTTAATAAATTATATATCGCTTACAGTATTTATCAACATATCTTAATAAAATTTTTTATGAACCTTTACTAGGTGGTGAGTAACTAAGATTTGATCAAAAACCCGCATATCAGCAAACCTATAACGTATGCTAAATCCCATGGTATTCTCATGGAAAAAGTGTTCAATGGGAGCAAGAGAGATGGAGATAATAAGGTGTCTGTTCCTAATCACTGATCAGCTGTCTTCTGCATTTGTCAAATTTGTTATGTTTTATGTTTTGGGATTTGTAAACAAATAATTCCTTTTGCATTAAAGCTTTGGATGTGCACTTTTATTACCATTTAAAAAAATGTATTGCAATATAAATGTTTATATATATATATATATATATATATATATATATATATATATATATATATATATATATATAAATTACTAAATAAAAATAATTTAATCAGTAATATAATGCCATTAAATATATTATCTTTCCTTATAAAGATTATTAATGATATAGGATAGATACAAAGTTCTTTGATGTTGAAACAACAAAAGGCGGTTTGAGAGCTCGCGTTCAGCTTAATCCCGGGCGTAAATACTGGTTATAACCGGATTTTGCGCGTCAGCTTAAAAATCGGGTTCGGGAGCTCGGTTTTACGTGTGCCGCGGCGTAAAGATAACTGCGAGCTAAATATAGGAGGGATAAACTGCGGCCGAACTATTCGGGTTCGAGAGACATGGTTTGGGTAATCCTGGCGTAAAATTTGAATTTAGTGCCAGTAAGATAATCTCGAGCATGAATAGAGCGGCTTCAACTTAGACCTGCTAGGGGGCAGGAGATAATCCTTAAAGTTAGGAGGATTTTACCTGGAGCGTAACTATATTATTACGTATTTCATGCTTTTTATTTATCAGGTATTGATAGTAATAACATATTTTGGTTAAACATTACATTCTAAAACATTTTAACGGACACAAAATTAATATTTTTACATTTTATTTCATCTTTATTTTTTGTTCATAACTGACGTTTAATACTTACTAACTATTATATCCCAAAAATATATTAATGCCAACAAAGTAGGTAATATTTTAGTTTTTTCATTCTTTACGTTTGTACGGATACATACATACATACATATATATATATATATGACCTAAGTCTGGGACCATGTTACTTTTTCGTTTTAATTTAAAGGTACGATACAACGTATTATCGATAAATCTTTCAAAATAAAGATAGCGTTTGTAGGTATGTATAGATAACTTGGAATAACTTGATGGCCATTTACAAGTCAAATTGTAAAGTGGAGGGATGTATAAAAATTAATAACTTCTACAAATAAAGATTTTGTAATATTTTCTCAAGCCTCAAGTTTCCTTTATTCTAATTAAACATTTCATTCCTAAAAATCTTAATGCCTGCAAAGTAGGTAATATTTTACGTTATTTATTTTCGAGTATTTTCGAGTCTATAACTTAATCCGTTAGTAAATTATATATGTGAAGAAAAATGAAATAAGTTCGGGTCGAATTACACACAATATCCCGCTTCAATAAACTTCCACAGCCCAAAAAAAAAAAAAAACTATCTCAAATGTTATCATCTTCAACTGAAACAGGAGCACTTCCTAAATGCAAGATCATTTTTTGCTCAGACAGGTACGGGAAGACACCACAACAATAACTTACATTCCACTGATAACGAACGTTAACCACGTGGGGGGGGCACTCACTAGATGTAAAGTTTTTCTGGGTCTTAAGTTGTATTTTTGCTGCTAAGAAATTACTTTTTAACCCCCCTAATTAACTATAACACGAAACAATTGTTGTATGAAGTATTAAAATGTAGGTTGTTGTGACATTATGCATGGTCACAGTGTCTATGACGCTTCAACATATTGCATATATTTAATTTTAGATTTTTTACTACACCATTAATACGACCATTAACACCGGCACAGAGGCAAAAACAAAGAGCTTTCATTCTAACTATAAAAACAACTGTTGAGAGAATGTTTTCTTTCCTTCAATAAAGGATCAAGTACCAAAATAACACAATAAATTATTATTTGTAAAGTTAAAGTAACAATATAGTTTTTCAAACATGTTGTAAACCACCCCATCCCCATCCCCTCACAGTATCGCCAATTTCATGGTTTGGGGTGCCTCAAGGTTGAGACGGCCTAGGAGACAGCCGGGCGCTAGGGTCTTGGCTGGCCGTTGCCAACCTTCCGACACAGATTCCCTGCGATTCAATGCCCTTCAACCGTCAGATAAAGTTGCGCGCAAAAAAGAATAAACTCAAGCGGAAGAAGTTACACCCGAGCTCTCAAACCCAAATTTTAACTTCTGACTACGTTAACCAGCGCCAAGAGATATTCCCGGACTACCTGCCCGCTTGTTTTCAAACCGCCTGTAATTCTTTGGAAATTCGCGGAGTATGCAGGTCTGCTGCGACGGGGGTATTTTTATTTTATATGCTGTATTATTATTATAATTTTTTTTGCTCATGAGAAATGAGTATTTATTTGTTACATGGACGCCACTTAGTTTTTGTTGGACAACATAACAAGTGCACTTAATCACTCTTAGTTAAACAACTGTGACTCTAGAGCGCTGGAAGGGTGCTCTTGTCAATGACCTAACGTTGGCCAATTTAAAGCTATTCACACGGCCGTATGGATGACTTATTCAATCAGTAAAACTTACTTAATCAATTTATGTTCTACAATAATAGTGTCATTGGCTTAACTAATAATGATATTACACAAGAAGCCTACCGCGATAATATCCTTATAGCTACCGGAGGATCTATTTTGAATTATAGTAGGCCATTTAAATTTATTACAAACTGAGCAATAAAATACCTAACCAATCATTGCAGCGCGCTATAAACTTTTGGCATCCGTATAAGAACAAGTAAAGTACAGATAAATGTTCTCTCTATCACCAAAACATAGATCCTACATTAGTTAAATTGAGCTAAATAAGTAAGTATGGTAAATAAGGAGCAAAAGCCTTCAAGGAAAATAAAAACTCTGTAGTGCAATATTCTGTGTGTGAGTTAAAAAGTTTAAAAATAGAACTACAGGTCTTCCATAAAAAAGCTAAATTCAGGATGTCAAAACCCAGTCTTACTTGCATGGTGAAGGCCAAACTACTATTCAGATTAGGCACTCAAATTTTCATTTATTAGCTATGTGGCCAATGTGGTTTGAGTCTCCACCCAATAGAAAACTGTTCAGGGAGTCATATAAACTTCCAATAGTAACAAAACTTACTTCTCCAGTACCTAACAATCTTGTATTATTTTAGTAATTTAAAAAAAATTATATGTAGAAGAAAAATGTAACAGGCCTAAAGGTTTTTTTACTTTAAGTTGAACTTTCAATAGTGTTTTGGGAATCATAATGTTTTAGCCGAGGAGGGTAGCAGCTATTACGGTAGCACAGAGAGTGGCGCAAGAAACCAATACCAAACTGGGACATATCGTAGGCTACACTGTGCGGTTCGAAGACACTACCTCGGAAGATACAAAAATCAAGTATCTGACTGATGGAATGTTGCTCCGAGAAGCTATGTTGGGTAAGAAACTTTTTTTACACTTATATGTAGAGAAGATAAATTTAAGTGGAGGTTACAAACTAGGATTATTTACAGTATGGTTAATGTATAGGCCATATAACAGAATATAGAGTGGGGGCATTTAAATGTTACTATGAGTTTCATCCCTGAAGTTCGGGGTCATCCGGTTAACGAAACTATACTCTGTAGATTTCTTTTACGTCTCAAACATAAAACTGATCTTAGTTAAAAATAAACAAAAACAAAAAAGTAATTATTACAAGCATCTGCAAAACAATTTGGCTTTCTGAAATCATATTTCCATTTAAAGTTTTCTGAGTTTTTGGGATGTTTACGTAAACACAGTTTTGATTTACTGTACCATCTTTGGAACTATATACACACCAACACACTTTTATTCACAAGCATTAAACATACCCTACAGTATATATCATAAGGATGTAGGATTTACAGTAAATACTCTGTATTTCTGATGCATCCAGTTTTCAGAAGCTTTCTACAAAAATGTTTTATCCCTTTAGTTTTCTTTTAGAATGGTCTCATGTGGTTTTTAAGACTTATAAGCTGCAGTTTTAGCTGCAGTATAAGCTGTTAATACGTTCCCTAATTCAAAACAAATCAACTGAAAGAGATGAAACATGATTCTGGCTGTCAGGACACATATAAAAAGGACAGGATCAGGTTGTTGGCAAGGGCATCCTTCCCCTGCTCCAAAAGCATGGTTGATTTGCCGAGTGATTTAGGTGAACACTTTTTTTATTAGCATGATACGTGTTGTTTGTAATTAGAAATGAAAGCAAACGTCTCCTTTCATATATTTACCATCTGTATTCTTTGCAGTATAAGTGTAAATATATTTTTGTGTGTTGCAGACGTTTGTTTTTCATTTCTGATTACAAACAATACATATCATGTTAATAAAAAAAGTGTTTAAAGATAAATTTGCCAAAATAAAAATTCACGGACATGGTTGCATTTGGGAATCAGAACTAAAAAACGATTCAACAAGTAAGTATCTGTGTATAATTTTCACACAATGTTCATAGAATATTCTTCTTCCTATTTAAATGGGTGTCTTTAAAGGTTCAAGTAAAAATAACCTTTAAAAACTAGTTGCATCTATGAAAACAAGTAGGTCTGTGACCATATATATTTATGTTTTGAAATCGCACTTTATGCTGCAAGCGTTTGTTTTAGTTGCCTACCATAATAAGTTTAGTATTTTTAAGTAATAAAACTCTAATAGTTTAACAAGATATTTTTCACACAGTATTTTTATTTAGGCCTATAACGTCATAATTAAATCCATTTTTACTAAACAAACCTTTTTGGTACGGTAGTATATATTTTCAAAATTACCAAACTATTCTTTTACCTTTTCATATGAAAATCTCACTGCCTATACAAACCTGTTTGGTAGTTTATTTTAAAAATTACTAAATTAACCTTTTACCTTTTCAGATGAAAATCTCACTGCCTATAGTATAATCATATTAGACGAGGCGCACGAAAGAACTGTACAGACAGACGTACTTTTTGGTATTGTGAAAAAAGCACAGCAAACGAGGTCGTCGGGAAGTTTTCATCCATTGAAGGTAGGAATAATACAATAATAGCTCTCTGTTAACGTCTCTTATTGTCATTAACAGACAGTATGACAGGAAGTTTGTTTCTTTCTAATGACCATGTTTCTTTTTTAATATTTATCTGTTATTTTGTCTTGAATTTTAATAAGCTTTTGAACTATTTATTAGCATGAGCCTTTGTCGAACTACAAAGTTACAGTAATTATTCATCCAATTACTATGTGTAGTGCATGTATCATGTAGATTAAGTTGACAATGTCAATTGCTTGAATCTATGAGCTTAATGACAATAAAGTTCTGATTCTGATTCGTATTGTAGGCCTACCGTACTCTTTGTGCGGTAATGTACTCTTTCCTGTTTTTGAAATGCAGGAAAATGTTTGAATTATTTGTTATATATTTAGAAGAACCTTTGGTGATTTAGTCTACTGTTAAGCCTGAAACAGTTTTGTCTCTTGAATGAAATGTGTATGTGATATACAGGGTGTTCGGAAACTCTCTTCTGAAAATCTGTGTGGTGATTCCCAGGATCAAAATGAACAAGAAAGTTCATATGTCCTAAAATGCTTCGTTAAGTCGCTAGTTGCCATTTTGTATTCTACACTTAATAATTTTTATTTCAGTAACGGATGTGTGTATTAAGTTTAAATTTGGCATGATGAACATTTATCACACCAATGTTCATTTCCAAGAAAAAAATTATTTTTTCCTATTTGTATTTTTGAATTGGTGGCCATTTAAAGTTTTTAAAAGATGACAAATTAAATTATCTAACCAACAATACCATGTTTGAAAGGATCTGGCAACAAAATGGAGTTATTGTGATTTTTCTATTAAAATAACCTTAATTTGCATTATTTACCATGCAAAATCAATGCTTTTCTGAAGTAAAATGGCAATACCTCCGTTATTTGTTGTCAGATTCTTACAAACTTGGTACCAGTGGTTAGATAATGTAATTTTTCAAGTTTTTTGTAACTTGTACAATTTTGATAAATATTTCCAATTTTGAGATATTTGAGTTTAAAAACTAAAAATGGCCACCTTTTTTGATATACAATGGGAAAAAATCTTTTTTTTCCTGAAAATGAGCATCGATGTGACAAAGGTACATGCCAAATTTAACCCATCCGTTAATGCACCCATCCGTTACGAAAATTAAAATTATTTAGTGTAAAAAACAAAATGGCGGCTAGCGGTCCAACAAAGACTTTAAGGACATTATGTTCCTGTGATATTTTTGGTCATTTTGATCCAAGGAATCACTACACGGAGTTTCGGAAGAGAGTTTCCGAACACCCTGTAGATCTAAGAACAGCTTTTCTTTACTTAACTTCTTGGTGCGTGCTTCCAGCTTAGGTTTACCATACGTCCTCTTTTCCCCGGACATGTCCTCTTATTAGAGCATAAAAAACTGTACGGGCGGATTTTTGAGAATCAGTCTATTTGTCGGGCTTTTTGGTAGCAACAAATTGAATATTTGTATTTATGTTTTACCAACCATAAAAACACTTTTTTAAATTTTCGCTTCGTCCAAATTTTTATTAAATCGTAATGAATATTGTTTAAAAGTTCAATCAAGAGTAAAAACTGTTGCTCTTTTAGTGAAACAGTTTGTATGACTTTCCTTTTGACGTCAGCCCCATTGTAGCCGGGTTTTATTTATTGTTGTCAGCAGTCTATTGTAAGTGAGGTTATGTTTTAACAGACATGTTAACGGCTTTCCACTCTTTCAAACTACATAATTATAAATTTTGATCTATTGACATTTTGCAATTTTTATTTGTTTGTAGGTATTTCTTAGGAAATAAAATAAATAATAAAACATTGAATTGAGGTGTTGGGGAGCTAATTGAAAAGTAACATACCACATTTGCTCAGTATGCAGGTCAGCATCGTTGGGGGTATTGAGGTTTTGTCTTTTCGCAGGTAATCCTAATGTCGGCGACGATGGACGTGGATCACTTCAGTAAGTATTTCAACGGCGCAGTCACTTTGTACCTGGAGGGAAGAACGTTCCCGGTGTCCATGCACCACGCGGCTCAGCCCCAGGAGGATTACGCTTTCAGTTGCCTTGTCACCATCTTCCAAATCAACAAGACAGCCCCGCCCAGGTCAGTGTAAAGGCCTGCCCGTCTGTCAATGCTGGTACCGTCTGTAATGTTGTGTCTCTTAAAATAACACTCGTGTCTAATAAGATGAATATGTTTGAAATTTAAGTGCCACAGTTTTTAAATGTATATGGTTCATATATTTTGTCTTTTTTGCGATAAAACTCTTAATTTTATGAAACATTTTTTTGTTGTTGTAAAATAAAGTAATTCCTCATTGACCTTCTAACAACATTTTTTCAACGTGATAAACTTGTTGATTAACCTGTGTGTTAAGGACCTTAGGCAGTTACCCTCTTTCGATGCTTAAAAAATATTTCTTAAATTTTATTAAGTGCTGAAGTATAACTGCCGAAATTTAGCACAAGTGTATAAAATTAGTGTATAATTAAAATTTTCAAAAAAAAAGATTACGTAAATTGAGACTTATTCTTACAGACAGGCATCAAGCCTTTGAGAGAAATAATTTCACCTACATATTAGCTAATAATTACATTAAGACACTGTACTTTACAACTACCAACATATTGCTTTAAAAATTTAATTATGTACCTATAATGTGAAATAAAGATGTTTTGAATTTGAATTAAGTTTCCAAGGGTGTTTCCATATCCGATTCACGCACTGTGAATTAAATTGGTATAATAAATTTATCCAAAAGTCTAGTGTACAATATCTTGGATCTTGATCATATGGAGACGAAATCACTTATATTCCCATTTAAGTCCCCAGTATCAACATCGGCGGTGAGCTGATCTATTGGATCTTCAGAATTTTCGGATGAAAGGCGAGATCCAATATTCCTCTATCAGATTTGAGCTCTATCCGATATATCTTACCATAGCACTGAAAAAGAATATTTTTATTTTAATATAGTTATGATAAATCTTATTTATTTCTCATTTTAAATCTATATAAATTATTTCACTTTTTCAGTGAAGACATCTTGGTGTTTCTAACTGGTCAGGAAGAAATCGAAGCGGTTGCAACCTCAATACGTTCTATATGTAAGGTTAGTAAATAAAGTAAAGAGCTCTTGAATTTTAATAACTCATTAAGAATATCATTGAGTCTTATCAGGCCATAAGATAGAGCCCAAATAAAACACAAACAAATATTTGGAAAAAACAAATTCCCTGGGAATGGCTTATTAAATGTATAAAAAGGGTTGTACATTCAGAATTTCAGAGGTTGAAAATATTGCAAGTTACCATTAGGACCATCCAATCATACCATTACCATTACCATTTTTTTTTTTTTTTTTTTTTTTTTTTTTTTTTTTATGGAGAGGCGGAAAAATGCATTACGCACACAGGTGGCCAGCCTGTAGTGTGGGGCTCCCCTAAAAACGGGTTTACCCACTAAAAAACCTCCTCTACTCTTTAGGAATCTAACCTGGAATTGTTTGTCACATTACGTCAGGCTAGGCCTAAATTTGGCTTACGCCCGTGGGGCTCGCTCCTTATCCAGCCGCTCGATCAAGGGATCTGGGCCACTTCGCGGTCCAGATCGGTTTTCTTTTCCAGGAGGATGCCCCGGACAAACTGTGACAAACAATCCCAGTTGCCCTCATCCTCCAAAATCTTTTGGCAGACCGAGTCCACCGAAAATGCACCAAAGATTTGTGTGGCCTCCAGGCGGGGCCCTTCCCAATGGGGACAGCGGAAGAATGTGTGTTCCGCATCGTCGGGAACACCCGGGCAATAAATGCAGTCCGGTGAACCGGTCTTTCCCATCCGGTTCAGGTACGACCGAAAATAGCCGTGACCTGTCAAAAATTGGGTCAGGTAGTAGTCCACCTCCCCATGACGCCGTTCCACCCATGGTTGGACCTGCTTGATAAGTCGCGCAGTCCATCGTCCTCGGGTGTCGTGCTCCCAGCTGTGTTGCCACTGCTGGAAGGTTCGGGAGCGCTCTTCTGTTCTTGCCGTGTCCTTGCCGATCTCGCCTTGTCTCTGATAAATCGCTTTCCTCTCCCCTGCCAAGAGCTTGACAGGGATGACTCCGGCGACCACCAGGACGGCAGGCTCGGACACTGTCCGGTAGGTGGAACACACCCGGAGCGCAGCTTGACGCTGAATCCGGGCGAGTCGCAACCTGTAGCACTCCTTATCTAGAGCGCCTGCCCACACCCCTGCCCCGTAAAGAAGCACGGACTGGACCGCGGACATCAACAGACGTCTTCTACTGGATCGGGGACCCCCGACATTGGCCATCAGCCTACTAAGGTAAGTCACTACCTTAGCGGCCTTGTCCGCCGTACGGAAGATCTGATCCCTCCAGCTTAACTTGGTGTCCACCATAACCCCGAGGTATTTGGCGGCACGAGTTGATGTGACCACCTCCCTTCCCACTCGAAACGGGACGACGGTGTCGATCCTCTTCTTCGTGAGAATCATGATCTCCGTCTTACTGAGAGCAAGTGAGAGACCGTGATCGGACATCCAGTTGTTGACCACCCGCATAACTCGGTTCAACTTCAGTTGGGCCAGCTCAACGTTGCGTGCAGCAATGAGAGCTGCGACGTCATCGGCGTACCCAACCAAAGTGGTTTCCTCAGGCATCTCGGACCTCAGGAGGCTGTCATTACCTATATTACCATTACCATTACCATTACCATTACTATTACTATTACCAACAGATGATCAATGACCAGTTGACTGGATGAATCTTGTCATCACTATTCTAACTTAAAACTCTATCAACAATTAAAACCAATATTTACATATGTACATGACTTGACGGCCGGTTTCACATAGCCTATTTAAATATTCAAGTCAGTTGTGAACTATTCCTCAATGGAGTAGAAACACTTACTCTTCAGCCAGGATATTATCTTTGTTTTAAAGGCCAACACCCCCAAGTCTTTAACGTGAATTGACAGCTTGTTATACATCTTGAATGCCAAAACTGGGTAGCTGTCCTAGGTTTTGCCAAGTCTGGACCTTGGCACATCAATATTTCTAATTGGACCACAGATTTTGAACATGACACTGTTGCCTTGTAATACTGGGGAGCCCATGGTCTGACATGACAAGCAGGGGTATGAAAAGCCCACCAGTCAAGTATTGAATTGGCAATCCACTGTATGCCAGTTGTTCAAAAAGTAGCTTACAGTGAAGTGACCACTCAAAGTTATGTTCCTAACTGTAGTCTTCTGCATTAGAACTCTCTTAGCACTAGGTGCATGTCACCATAATACCATGCCATAACTTAAGTGACTGTGGAACAATCCGAAGTAGGCCAGTGTCAAGTAATCGGGTGTAACTAGCAACTTGAGCTTCCTGACAAGAAAATTTATGGGAGAGAGCTTTTTACACACTCATCAACGTGGGGGTTCCATGAAAGCTTCTGATTGACAGTTATACCGTGCAATTTGACAGTCTTATCATGTAGGCCTATATCCATTTTGGCATTTGGACGCGTTAATAGACTACAAAGCAGCTGCTGAGTTTTCCCCTCGTTTAGCTGTAAGCCGTTTAACTTAAACCAAATCTTTGCTTCCTTCATACAGAGTGAAGACTCTAGATTTAAAGACAGTATACTGTTACCTCGGTTAACAATGGTTGTGTCGTACGCATATACATATCACATCATATAAACAGGGCAACGCCTACTTGAACTTTTTTTTTAAAAAAAAAAAGGTTGGCGGACCTCTTTTTGCCTTACTTTGCCCCGTCCACAAAGACTATTGATCTGTGCGTGAATCGTATTAGACAAAGTAAGGGGGTGAGCCGCTACAGTACAAGGTGAAAGGTACTGGTAAAAGTCACTGGCAGAACGCGGATTCGAATCCACGACATCGCTGCCATGGTTCCAAAGTCCGGCGCGCTAAACCACTACGCCACCGACTCACCCAATAAATTGCCTATAAATTCTTGACATTGTGCAAGTTTGGCACTAATTTGAAATTGTTTTGTTTCTTGCTGTAGGACCCGGAGTTCAAAGGTCCGTATATGAGAGTTTTCCCCTTGTACGCATCACTTTCCACGGCTAAACAACTAGACGTGTTCAGGTGAGGCTGTTTTGTTTTTATTATTCTTTTTTTTTAAACTTGTATCACAACCTCCTATGAGCTTTTAACCAGCCACTTGAATACCAGTTAGTCAGTAATGAGAAAAGTTTTTGTTGGTGTTGTTATTCATATTCACAACAGTCAGTTCGTGGCCTTATACACTATGCACCCTTAACATGGCACCTTTGAATCGGCTACCACTTTAACCAGCGTACTTTTCATGAAACAACTTTTTAACCAAATATTTTGTGACAAATTGTTGCTTTAAGCACTGGTCTTTTTCATAAACATAGGTGATGGCTTACACTGTTTATCTGTGCTTTATCATCCATCATAAAACCATTGCAATGCATCTGTTTGTCTTTCTTTCACTACAATAAATTACTCAGATTGATTTCTTCCTCTGTTCCGCTGGTGTCTGTAGGCCCTGCTCGAGCGAGATGCGGAAGGTAATTCTGAGCACCAACATTGCTGAAACCTCCGTCACCATCTGCGGAGTTCGCTACATCGTCGACAGTGGGATGGTCAAAGTTAGGTGGGTGGATTGACTAAATGTCAAATATGAACTAAATAGAGTGCCCCACAAAGAGGTTTAAAAAAATCATCATTGAAGCCATAAAAATCAAAAGAAATTTGATTTTAAAATAAACCTTACTCAAGCCAAAATAATTTTTTTTTTATCTGAAAACATACAAAAGGCAGTTTGGAATAAAATCAAATCATGTTAGGCCTAAACAAATATCTTTAACAGTAATAGGTTATGTGATAACTGATCCCAGAACTATATCAAATATAAGTTTAGTGATTATTTTATAATTAGCATTAAGGAAGACAGTTCAGAAGTATTTAGCACTCGTATCATAGAGCCACCTTTGAATTGCCAAAAACGGTTTAAATATAAAGGCTAAATTTAATTGTGTCAGTATATAAGAGGTGGAAAAAGTAATAAGTTCATTAAAAAACAAAAACTCCACTGGGTACGATGATATCCCACTTAAAATCATTAAACATGCCAACATCGACTAAGCTCAATTTTATTGCAAACCTTCTTTTATATCAGGAATATTTCCCAAACAGTTACAAATTTCACAAGTTGTTCCCACCCATAAGAAAAATGATGATAAAACATAAACATGTCAAACTATCGTCCCATCTCTCTTCTATCTGTGTTTTCAAAAATCTATGAAAAAATGTTGTTCCTAATTGTTAATAAACACTAATCTGTTTGTGCACAACACTTGGACAAATGTATAAACAGATATTTCCCACTAACTTACCTGCAATAAGAGCAATGCTTTCCTGATCCCTTCCTGATTTTTAATTGTAAAATGAAAATCCAGCTCCAAATTAAAATTTCTTTCTGCATTTTTCCATCCCAATCAAAATCCTAAATGTTGTTAGTTGTTGTAACGTAACAGTTTGTTGCAGGACGCACCAGGCAGGCACGGGACTTGACGTGTTGCGCGTGCAGCGCATCTCACAGGCGCAGGCGTGGCAGCGCGCAGGCCGTGCAGGGCGAGAGGCGGAGGGCGCCTGCTACAGGGTTTACACGCAACAGGTGAGATGGCTGACAGAATCACAGGTGGAATCCATATCAAAGCGTTTACCCCGAGAGAAGTCACATAGTAAAATATGTCAAATAGGTTTGTGTGTGTAGAACAAATCTGTCCTATTACAGTAAACTGGCCTGTTATCTGGGCGACCCCGTCACAATATAGTATATTTCATAACAAGAGTAGAAAGTGTCTTTTCCGGGCCGAGATCGAGTTTACGCGCGAGGCTTTAGCCGAGCGGGGAATTTCGATCAAGGCACGGAATAACACTTTCTACTCGAGTTATGAACGATATTTTTCATCACACTGTAGATAATTAATAATAGTAATTAATTAAATAATGCAAGTTTAAGAAACCACCTATGGATGCTCAATTGATTTCCGCAGTACAATGAAAACAGTGATTCTGTTTTACACAGCTGATTACATTATTGAGAACAGCTGATTTCACTTACCTAACCTCCACTTCGCAAACAGCTGATTTTCCCTCTCTAGAGAGGGAAAACGGTTTTTCTACACTCTCAGCTGGTGATGAATATAGCTGTTTCCCGTACAGTGTGATGAAAACAACTTATTTTAACAGGCCACTTTGTACTTAACACCCCTTCAACTGGTTGTGTTTCAACGGAAACATAGTTTGCACATACATCATATACCTTTGTTTTAGACGTCCCCAGTGAAAAATTCAAGTGAACTTCCCTGGATCTAAGTAAGTGCCACTTGGAGTGAATGAGTTTGTTTCCTTCCTTCCAGTAAACTACAATGCTGAATTAGGATAGTTTGTTTCCTTCCTTCCAGTAAACTACAATGCTGAATTAGGATATCAGATGTTGTAGGCCTACTTCTTGTTCTGTAGTTCTCGTGAATGTACGAAATGTGGTCCTTCAGTTTCTTACCATACAGCAAAAACGGTATAATATATATCTACATTCCTAATTAAAATCCCGTTATAATTTATCAACAGTGTTTTTAATTTATGTTTTATAGTGTGTGGTAACTAGGGTTGGGTCGGTTGTTGGTTTTATTGTTTTTTTCATAAAAAACCGATAACCGAGAATTGATAACACATGTCGGTTTTAGGTTTATTGTTTTTTTTTACGAACTAAAGATAAAAAATTGAACAGAAATCAGTTACGGGAATCAAATCAATTAGAAGAAAAGGACATTCAGTTCTAGGAAGATAACAATACAATAGTAATATGAGAAGATAGATAGAATGCGGAAAATCGCCAATAAGAGCTCTATTGTTTGGCATCCGGCCAGCCAGCGATGGCTTATCTGATTTACGTCCTTATCAGTTCCCTAGTACATTATATTTGGTTTCTGATCTAATTGTCATAGAAAAATAAATTATAGCTCATTATTTTTGTCTGATTTTAACAAATTGAATAAAACTTTAATCAAAGTTGTACGACCTATGGTTCAACCTGTATAGGTGAATTAATGTTATTATTATGTTCTATTCAATATTGAACTAAAAAATACAACAAAAGTCCTTATTTTTTATAAATATATGGAATTATTATTTCACAGAATTAAAACCGAAAATAATTAGTATCTTAACAAAATGCATTTCTATAGCACATAATAGCTAGTTTTTCTTATAAAATTAGACATAGAATAACAAAACATTTCTTAAACCATAATTTGAATGTGTTTATACACTCTTTTAAATGGTTGGATTTTATCCTATGCTCCCACATAATATTTCATCAAATCCTACAAAAATACAAAAGTTAATGTTTTTACCTTGTAGTTTTAAATTTGCAAATTTGCCCATTAACATGGTTTTATTGCTTTTTTGACTACTTTCATATAAAATATAAGGCCAGTTATATAGTAGGATAAACATTTAATCTATCTTCTTATTTCTATAAGGGTTTTGTCTGTTACATCCCTTTTTCTCTCCACCTACTGAACCAATTTTTAAGATTGAGGTGTCATTTTAAAGCTTAGGTTATACCGCAGTGACGAATCGTAATTAAAAAGGTCAAATTGTTTCGTGCTTCGCCCCCCTCGCCTTAGATTTATTTCTAGAGGGTGCTTTAAAATGTTGACCAACTTTAATTGCAAGTTCTTTAATGTGAAGTACCAGGTTAACCGAGCCTTACTCGTTGGTTTTTATTCACTTTTGTTATAGTGTCAAGGTAAAAAAGCAATTAAATTTCCACCAACAACCAACTATACCTCTTCACAGTTAACAGCTGTTTCAAAAAGTCTGCTTAACATTTATGTTTCTTTCTTTTTGTTTACATTTCGTTGTTATTTCGTTACCAAAATAGCAACCCATAAGACTAATGTTAAAAATTACAATTTTAAAACTTAATTTTAACCAAATTCGATTTTTTCTGGGGTTGAGGCTGTTTCTTAACTTATTTTTGGGCCAAAACACTCTTTAATGCAAACTTTAAGCAAAATCTAACAGCTAGATTTCGAGATCGTGGAACACACATCCCTTCAGATATTCCTCGTATTATAGTATAGGATTGTAATTTAACAGCTGATTACCTTCAGATGAATTTTAAAAGCCAGATAGTAAACAAAAATAGATCTCTGTCCCTTCGTAATCAACATTCACATACTGTACATACACTCATACAGAATCATGAAATGCGCAATTTGCGCACGGGCCACCTCGTATTTATATATTTGCTTTCAATAACTAACTGGTCTTATTTAAAAAAGCATAAATGTGTAAAAGATAGAAAATAGGCATCAGCCTGATTTTAGATGGTAACCTTGAGTTGTTTCATGTTTACTCCAAAAATCGAAAAACCGGCAACTGACAACCGTTGCCAGTGAAAAATCAAACCGATAAATTTTACAACCGACCCATCACTGGTGGTAACAAATAGAATTTATTGTGTTTTTAAATACGACTTGGATTTTTCATGCAAGATTTATGGTTTATTTTCTTGGTCTAGTTTTTAGATTTTAAAATTGGGGAATTTTTCCTGATTAAAGGTTTGAGACACTTTATGCATTCCTTCAAAAGGAAAGGTTCTTTAAAAGGAAACTGCATCCAAGCACATAAAGGTTAGCTCCCAACTCCTGCAGTCTGGAAAGGTAATTATTATCTTGGTTCATTTTACAGGAGTTCAACATGATGATGAAGAATACAATACCAGAGATTCAAAGGTGCAACTTATCGTCAGTCGTTCTGCAGTTGACGGCAATCAATATCAACCCACTGACGTTTGACTTCCTGGACCGACCGCCCACCGAGGTATGGCAATCATGAATGAAAAGGCACTTAAAAGGTTTAGATTAGTAGGAAATGTTTGAGGAAATTGTATAAAATTTTAGGTACTGATTTGTTATACGTATGCCACTAGTTTTTGAGGTTATAGTTACTGAGATGAAAAAACTACATAAATTGGATGAAGATGTAATCTTGGTTTCTATGTTTGGAAACCCTCTTCCAAAACTCTATGTGGTGATTGCTTGGATAAAAAAAAATTCATGGGAATATTTGTCTTAAACTACTTTGTTAAGCCGCTAGCCACCATTTTATTTTTTACTTAATAATTTTTATTTCTGTAACGGATAGTTGTATTAAGTTCATATTTGGCATGAACCTTTATCACACCAATGTTCATTTTCAGGAAAAAAATTATTGTGTGTTATCAAAATGGCGGTAATTTTAAATTTTAAAACTCGAATGTCTCAAAATTGGTATGGTAAATGTTATCAAACTTTTACAAATAACAAAAAAATCTACGAATTTAATTATCTAACCAATGATAACAAGTTTTTAAGAATCTCACCACAAATAATGGAGTCACTAACAAACCAATATCAACAGCACCATTAAACACTTTAACCCTTCTGAAATTCCTTGGTTAAATGACAACACAACTTGGTCATGTCCAGTAGGTTCATTTACTACACGCTACTGACGGTGAGCACAACGTGAATCTCAACTCTCCACTATCAACTCTCAATTATCTCACCCATTAAGTATAGCTCAAGAAATACAATAAAATTGCCAATAGTTCATTGTTTTAACTAAATTGACTTCCCCTGACCCCTTAGGAAAAAAAGGTAATTTATAATAACATTTCTAGCGTATTTTATTCCCTAGAAACCAAATCAACAATGGTTGCAGGAGCAATCGGTCCGTCACTACTGTAGGCCTACTGAAATTCTCAGGCCCAGTTAGGGCATTAACCTAAATACAGAATAGGCTTAGGCCTACATTCGAATTAAGATCTTATTTTAATTTCAAATTTCATCAACACTAATTAAGCTGGAATACTACTGCAACACATTCAAAGTTCCACAGGCTTAGGCCTACTGAAGAAAACTTCCCTAACCTAATTTTGCTTGCAAATTTCAATAAATCTAGGTTAGTCCGCCAATCAATCATATAATGTTCTATGGTAGTAGTCATTGGGTGTTGACAATGTCTTATTTTCTGTGCTATCACCGCTAGCTTTGTAAGAATTAATTTTACAGACCATAAAGTGATTCTTATTCTTTTTCCACCATTGTGTTGTGTTCACAGCTGATCATGGAGGCACTGCACCACCTCGGACAGTTGGGGGCAGTGGAGGGCGACCGCCTCACGCCCCTTGGCCGCCGCATGGCTCAGTTCCCACTCGACCCCTCCTACAGCCGGATACTGCTGGCCGCCAACGACTTCAAATGCTTGTAAGTACGAACAGGCTACAAATGACAGTGCTGGATCTTCTCAATTAGTAACAAAGTTACACCTCATTCGTTCCATCACACTCGCCTATCAGTCATATTCACCTTATGCACCAAAGAATGTGTTAGTGTCTAAATAAATGCATCTAAAAATGTGCTCAAGGCAGATCATTGGTGAAGTTTGCCTGGCCGCTTTCGTTTACAGTAGACGTCCAACTATCCAAGCTAAATGGGGCCGAAACTACCTCGGATAACGAAAAACTTGGATGGTACGAAGGGTAAGGAAAGGTGGAAAACTGAGCATAAAATATATTGAAATTTTTTGCTCATAGGTACTCACCAAGAAACACTTTTGCAAATAATATAGTTTTTGAAGCTCTCTAGGGTTCCGCTCCACAGGTCTTGAAAATTAATCTATGGCCCACGGAGTTGAAGTTTTACATGAACTTTCCTCTTTGCTCACAGATGCTCTTGCATTTGCAATCACGATCAACAAGGCACAAGGGCAATCTTTGACTATTGCGGGTTTAAATTTGAAAAATGCCAGTTTTCGCACGGCTAGTTATACGTGGCGTGCTCACGAGTTGGTACGCCTAAAATTTTGTACATTTATAGACCAAATCAAAAGACAAAAAACATTGTTTATCCTTTGGCCTTACAACAAAATTAATACACTTTCTTCCTATTCCATTGACTTTTTTGTTATATCAATAAAAACTGTTAAAATAGCTTTATTTCTCTAAACAAATTAATTTGGGCGCAGCAACGCGCGCCAGGTAACTGCTAGTCCATTTATATTTATAATACGGTAACCTCTCTCATAGCAGATTTTGTGTTAAGCAAAAAAATAGGCTATATAATTATGAATCAAAATTTGTTTGTCAACTTGTGGTGAAAGTACATAGAATATCATTCTAAGACCTACGTATTTTGCTCTCTGTTCCAGGGACGAGATGCTGAGCTTGGTGTCTGTTTTGTCATCGGAATGTGTGTTTGTCACATCTCCAGCCAAGAAAGAGGAGGCCAAAGCCGCAAGAGCCAAGTTCCTGTCACCGGACGGAGACCATATCACGCTACTCAACATCTTCCGATGCTACAGAAACATTAAAGAACAAAAGGTAAATGCTGTGGCACCATTAAGAAATGTTTCATTTAGTGATGTGTCGGTACCAAAATTTCAAAGTCTGTACCAGTACCGGTTCTTTTAAAGGATCGGTTCTTGGTTCTCGGTACCAGTACCAAGTACTAATTTTTTTATGAGGTTAATATAATAGGAAATATGAAAAAATATTTGTACATTGAAATGATATTTCAAAAGAAGTGAGAATTTTGGGATTAAATTAAACAACACATGCAAGTAAAAGAATAAGGATTGATTGACAATTAAGGAAGGGACAGTGTTGGGGTGTTGTATGGGAAATAATGAAAAGTATATTTGACTAAAAATGATAAAAAAATAAAAATAATAAAATGTTTGTTTTAGAATAATTTTTTAATGCACAGTAACATATCTAGGGGTCCGCAGGCCAACTTTTAACACTCACACTTCGGGTCGGGCCTGGTAAAAAATCATTACCTTTAGGTCTCAGACCAAAAACGAGTTGGGCTGAAAAGTATTTTTATTCTTAATTGTTAATTCTCCAACTACTATCTGTTTTAATAAACAAATTAGTTGACTAATAATGTATTTGTTGTTTCATTTTAAAAATAATTTAATGGGGTTTGAAGTTTTTAGTTAAAAATTATATTAAATTATAACAAGATGGTTTTCACATGATAAGACAGTAATTGTATTATAGAATGATTTACTTAACAATGCTTTTCTAATTTAATCTTCAATGGAAAGTCACACAACTTTAGTTGACGTTTTATTTAATTTGTGAGAATTAGACAAATCAAATGAGCCATCTCTTAGCTTTCTACAGCGATTGGTTCAAAAAGTAGCAATTGGTACTAGGAGAAAAAAACACCCCTCTTGAATAAATTACTGCCTCGAACAATAGATAAGCTGAACAATAGATCGTCTCCAGCACGGAGCGGCCGGCGTTCACGGAATGTGCCTTGTTTTTATGCCACATAAACAACTATTGTTCGGGAGAAATGCATTTCGTTTAGATAATTATTTTTAGTTTTAACTCAGTAAAATAATATTGAAACAAAATAATGAACTATTTTTTCAACCTCGATTATATTTTTATCTAGCCTATTTGTAAACACTAGGCGAAAAAATGATCCATAATTTGTTTTTGTTGGACAAATAATTCAGGATATAGGCAAAAAGGTAACTGTACTCTTTTCTTATCAGTCAATTGTTTTGGCAGACCGTTTTGGCCCGGCTGCCCCCCCTCCCCCACCCACCGTCATCCATGCGGATGGACAGAACAATAACTTACCGATAAGATAAGACCTCAAATTACAATCGCATTGTTATTTGGGCGCTTGGTTTTAGTTTATTTTATTGGAAACAGACCGAGGTACCGGTACCGAGATTTTGACATCGGTTCTCGGTACCGGTACTTTTGCCAAGAACCGGTGGTAACGAGAACCGACTTTAGGTACCAACACATCCCTAGTTTCATTTGATATACCGGTATGTGTGATGTGCACGAATTTTGGTACAATGCCACTTGGAGCCTAGCTTTACCAGGTATCGGTGTCAAGGTAATGTGGTTTTCACTAACAAGGACAACATGTAATTTAGCTGAGCAAACCTTTCTTTTTATTAGGCAATCATATTTACTCCTATAGTTCAACAAATTTATACACAACAAGACGTTAATTTATCATTTGTACAAAACAAACTCTGTCTGTGTGGCTAAGCAAACTCAAACTCAAACCTTCTTTATTCATTATATATACAATTCAGTATACAAGAATGGTGTCAAGGCTGTTCTTATTTCTAAATAACTTATAAATCAATGCAAAACTCTTTTACATGTTATTAATACTCAAAGATAAAGTAATTAGACTAATTTAATGAAAATTCTTCTAAAGAGTAGAAGGCCTTGTTGACGAGAATTTTTTTTTAGTTTTTTTCTTAATTTCAGGTTGACTTTTTGTTTTTGCAGATTGTATCTCATTAGGTTGTAAAATTTTGAACCTGCATAAATGGGTTTTTTTTTTTTTATACAATTCCAATCTATGGGAATCAGAGCTATTGCTTCTTAATTTCTTTTATTATAATTTCGGTTATCCCCTAAGAATCTCAAACTTTTTTATTTTGTTATGCAATGACAGAATAGTTTTAAATATATAAATTCCATATACTGTCATTATGTTCAGCGATACAAAGTACTCTTTCACTGAAGTTCTTGGTTTTAGATGTAAAATTATCCTTATAGTTTTTTTCTGTAATTTTAAAGTGGTATCAAGGCCCTCAAGGCAGAACAATCTGGGTAATAAAACTCAACTCTAATATTTTTTAAACTCCAAAGTTACTGAGAAATTTGATACTAAACACAAAATACGCAATTCACAAAGATACAAAATTCCACTTTATTGTTATTAAAAACAGTAATTAGTCAACCTCAAAAGTTACTCTGAACAAAAACCCTTTTAACTTCTCAACCAAACTCTCTTACTATAAAACTTCAAAAGTAAGTTTCCCAAAACTCGACAGGGCCTAACCCCTTAAAGAACCTCAGTGGCTACTCACCTGACCTCCACAGGTCCAGGCATCGACCCCCCCCCCTCCCCTAAACTTGTCAGAGTACGTATAGGTGGCTGGTGTTGCGGCCGCGGACGGAGAAGCATTTACCGAGATACTCGCAGGTCATGGCTGCATTTTGGGAATCAAAACACAAAAACCGGTTAACATAGATTCGTGTAATTTTCATGAAATGTTCATAGAATATTCGTTTTCCAATTTATAAGCTTATTTAAGGTCCAATTTAAAAAATTTAAAACTATACATATAAGAAATAAATACCCAATTTCTATGGTGTTCCACAGAAGTGGTGTTTCGAGAACTTCCTGAACGCGCGTAACCTGGAGTACGCGGCGGAGGTGCGCGCCCAGCTGGCTGCGCTGTGCGAGCGCGCAGGCCTGGCTCACTCCAGCTGCGGCCAGAACCTGGACGCCGTGCGCAAGTGTCTCATCGCCGGACTGTTCAACAACATCGCGGAGCTGCAGAGGGACAAGCACTACATCACGGTGACGTGGATTCCCGCTATTCCTAGTTTCAATGATTCAATGATTCAATGATCTTTATTGGTCTTTAAGCAACAGTTACATTGCAATGGACTTCGTCACTGACTTATAACTAATCTTATCTTTAAAACAAAATAAAGTCATACATTCAACTTATCATACCATTAAAATTAAAAAACTCATTCAGTTCATAGAACACATTTTTTTGTCAGAAAACCATTTAATCTAGCCTTGAAAGTCTTTAAAGGTAGGTTTCTAAATTCTAAAGGCAGTTTATTGAACAATTTGATCTGTAAATACTTATGGCTATTTGAAAATTTTTGTAACCTAGGCTTTTGAATAATGAGATTGTGACAATTTCTGGTTGTATAATTGTGGATTTCCTGCCTAACTGGATAATTGTTCATGTTCTCTTTAACATACAGGAGGTTCTGTTGCAAAAAAATGGCCTGCACAGTCATAATTTCAAATTTTTGGAAAAAAGGCCTACAACTTTCTCGGCTGGGAATTCCTACTATTATGCGAAGGGCTCTTTTTTGCCACAGGAGGACTTGTTTAGCGCTTGGGCAGCTACCCTAAAAGATATTTCCATATATAAGATGGCAATGAAAAAAACTAAAATTAGCCAGAAGTAACATATTTTCGGAGACAGAAGCCTTCAACTTTCGGAGTAAAAAGCACACTCTGGAAAGTTTAGAGATGACATGAGTGGTATGAGGTTCCCATGATAACTTTGGGTCCAGAACTATTCCCAATAATCGAATATGTTTTTGTTGGTCTAAATTATTCTGTCTCAAACTGAAAATTATTTTTTCTGTTTTGCTTTCATTTATCTCCAAGAAATTGGCTTTAAACCATCTGGAAGAATCGCTGACACACTTAGCAATACCTCCTTCAACGACTTGGGCATTGCTGCCAGAGACTACAAAAGAAGTGTCATCCGCATATAGAACAGTCTTAAAAGGGATGTTTTGAGGAAGATCTTTAATAAACAAGATGAATAAAACCGGACCCAAAACAGAACCTTGGGGAATTCCAGCAAAAACTTCTTTAGGTTTCGACATTTGGCAATTTATAACAACTCTTTGCTGCCTTCCACAGATAAAGGTTTCAAAAAAACGTAGATTGTGCTGCTTTATTCCATAGACTGATAACTTTTTCAGAAGAATTTTATGTGGGACACTGTCAAAGGCTTTTTTTAGGTCTATGATGCCCAATCCGAGATAATTGCCAGATTCAAATGAGGAGAGAATTTTAGTAATAACACTATCCAGAGCTGCAATTGTAGATGAACCTGGAATGAAGCCAAATTGACTGCTAGAAAGTATATGATTATTATTCAGATGTTTGAATAGTTGATGCTTGGCACAAGTTTCTAGAATCTTTGAGAAAACTGGAACAACTGAAATAGGCCGGTAGTTGGACATGGAATCTCTGTTGCCTTTTTTGTGCAAAGGTATCATCTTTGATACTTAGTTTGATATTATCTTTTATATTAGTTGCAGTAGACTCTCTCTTAACCGACCCTCTCGGGACCAGGCCAAGGCCGGTTAAGGCAGGCAACTTCATACATGGAAATAAAATTATTATATATTTAAAACAAAAAGAACCTTTCAATTATAAAAACAGCCACCACACAGGTGCAACAAACAAACAGAAAAACTGACAATAAACCCGATAGTGACGTTCCAGGGTGTCCACAGCAAATTTGTCATTAATTTTCCTGACTTTCTCTGTTCATTTATATAGATTTCCCTACATTGTAGCATTTTATTAAATTTACTCTGTTTAGCACTATTGTACAGCCAATAACTATTCACCATAAGAGAAAGAAAATGAAAAAGATGAATAATTCAAAATATTCTAAGCTCAAATCTACAACTATAAATTGAACTGTCTTACATTTGTGAAAAATCCCAAAAAATGCTACAATGGTCAGGATTACCACCGACCAGAGCATTGAAAAGTCCCCTAATATTTATCATTGAGGCGGATTTCCATGACTTGCTTATTTCTTGACTCAACCTGACTAGAATTTATCATCTGACTTTATAGAATTTTGACACCAAACAAGTACCCCTTTATTATAGTGTTCCACAGAAGTTTTGTTTCGACAACTTCCTGAACCCTGCACTCCTTTGTATATGGAGTTTCCTGTGTGATTCTTAACGAAGGTTTTACTTAGTCATAAAGTCTACAGTTCTATTTCAATGAGTTATAAGCATGGGAACGGAAGTCTCTCAATTCCCAGGAAGAAGAAAGGCTGGTTTAACTGACGAGTTTTAATTTTCAGGATTGATAAAACTATCTCTATTTCATAACAGGGCAGAGGCTGTTAATCCGAGTGCTGGTTGATTCAGTGCCAGTTAAGAGAGAGTCTACTGTATGAATGAACTCTGTTTGGTTAGCAAAATATTTGGAATAGGTGAATTTAACAATGATGTACAGACAGTTACCCTTAACAATCAATAATAAGTTTAGGACATTTGCTGTTTATGGTATTGTTCGGCGTGTGGCCAATATTGATGATAACAGCAATAAATAATAACTACATGTCAAGGATTCGTTGACGACTCATATAGGGATTGCATGTGACTTGTAGTATTATGTTTTTGTGTATTTGCCTGAAGATAAAGCCTTGTTAGCTTCGAAACAGCTGTAGCATAAGTATTACAATTTTGATTGCTGTCCAGTACAACAGGTCATATAAACATTTATTGTTATCATTCCTCAAGTGATCAGGAAGGCTGAACCTAAAGTCCTAAACCTCCTGAAGTCCTAAGTCCTGAACCTAATTATTGACAATCTGCGATTTTTACTCACATTTTTCTTTAATGTCTATTTTTGCTACTCATTATTGCCAATTGACACTAAAAAAATATAATTTTCTCCCTTTAAATCTAAGTTAAATGGGTCCAACAGAAGGCTTCTGGTGATGAAATTATCCAATATCATCACAATATAAGTTTTAAATCTAAAGTAACCTGTTTTAGGACTTTTACATGCATAAGAAATACCAAATTTTAGAAACCTATTAGATTTTGAAATTAGCTCTTTATCATCTGTAAGTTATTGGAAAAAATTTAGTTCTTACATTATGTTTACTAATAAATATTTGATATTTTTATTAATTTATTAACATTTTACTAGAGATCGCCTTCTGATCGAAATTCGATCAAAATTTGAGTTGATCTGGCCCCAAGAAGCTTAAAAACATTTTACAACTAAAACATCTGTTCTTTCTAATTTTCTAGCAGTTGCTTTTACAACAGCTGTCCAATGATTCATTCAATTCTTCTTTCTCCATAAGATTAACATTGGAACTTTGAAAGGCTGTAGGGCGTAGCCCTGGAGTCCGATGTGAATTAGAGTGTGATTCTGCTCATCTACATGACTATACCTTTCTAACGATATGCTTGGATTTATCCTACGATGCACACAAGCTGAGAAAAAAGGAGGAAATGAAACATGCTTGCGTATTAATATATAGATTATTAACATATTTATTAAAGCTACAATTTTACGCCACCAGTTAACTTCTAACCGTCCCTCGTTTTAACCACCCTACCATGCCACAAAAACAACTTCCTTTTATTTGGTCATTTGTTGTATAACGTTGCTAAACAAGTCATCTTGAAACATGGTTTCCGTATCTATCTTTCAAATTAATTTCACATCATTTTACAGGCTTTTGCAGAGAACAATTAAAGTAAATTCACTTGGATATTCTTGTTTACACACTAAGAAAGTTACAGTGTAACTGTTATGTAACCAATTTTGCAAAATTACTGTGCAATCATGAAGTTCAGCACACTGAGTTTTTTATAAGTTTATTAGTTGAAGTTTTTGTAAAAGTAGTCTACAAAAAATTTAGTGAAAAAATTAAAGTCGGTTTTTAACCATAGAAACAAAATTTTAATGTTGTCCTAAAGTTTTTATTGGCACTTTCCCAACTAAATATTGTATTTCGACCATAGAAAACTGTAATTTAAAGTTTTTTCTACGACCGTTGCAATAAGCATAAATATTACGAGTAGAATCATAAAGAGGTACATTATTAAACCAAAATCAAACCCCTTGCTTAATGAGGTCTTAAACAGTCAGCTTTCACTTTAATATTCAAGTTCTATACCAAAATGAGAACCCGCCATTTTGCAAGAGTACTGTTGCACAATTCACACATCAGCTGATTGTTCAATTATTATTCTGGTTTTAGTTGCTTTATTTGTCAATCCTCAAAGTATATTATCATGTGAGTGAGAACGACGATTTGGTCTACATGTGATTTAGCAACATCTGTGTGGGTACGTTTTAGATGGATGGGTGGATAAGTGTCCATGACCAAATAATTTTTCAACATGTTTATTACAGTAATTTACCAAATTTAAATTGGTCGAAGATAAAGTAATGTGTACAATGATTTGATTTGGCCTTTAAGAGTCTGCAGTACCTCCGCCATCTTGATTTCTAGTCCCATAAGAACAATGTTAATTGTAGGTGTCTTTGAAACACTTTATCTCGATAATCTTGCATCGGCTTCGCATGAAACTTGGATACATTCACAATAATGGTGTGGCGGTTCATGTGACTTGGATAAATTTTTTAATAAACCTCGTAAAATGGTTTAACGTGTTTTAAAAGTATACATTGTTTTTTCATTATTCGAGTGGATAATTTTTTAATGATTTTTCAACCACGTCAAATGAAAGACACTGTAGTAACATTTAAATGACATTAAGTTTGTAATTTTCAGACAAAATACAATCTCACAGTAATGTTTCAAATTTAACATTGTTCTTATGGGACAAAACGCCGAAATGGCATAGGTACTGCAGACTCTTACGCTGCTTGTGAGATATTTTGAACCACTCACTTCGCTCCTGTTCCAATCTACATATCACACATGGCTTAAAGACTTTCATAATACAATCTATATCTATAAAAGAGAAAGTATGTATATATATTTGTATATAAATATATATGTTTGTTGCCTATAGACTCCGAAACCGCTCAACAGATTGTAATCAAACTTTCAGACATTAGTAAGCATTATTCGAGGATGGTTTGTGTGAAGTTTGGTGCAAATCTGTCCAAAGGGCTCTGACCCAGAGGGCATACAATGGTGCAGTGTCAGGTTTTAGAAATTTAGTGTTTACAAAATGAACTGCTGTAATTAAAAAATTTGAAAGTTTCATTCAAGCAGATGCTTATAATCATAGAAGTAACAAGGTGTGAGGTACAATGTTGATGTTTGTATTGTCTTTACATGGCTCTGCTCTACGGAAGCTTGCAATTACACTAAAAGCCTACAGGTGGTGAAATTTGACATGGACGATTGTCTTTGTCCATAGGTTTTTCAAATATAGTTTTTAAAGCTCTTTAGGGCTCCACCCCACTGGACTTGAAAATTACTTTAGGGCCATCACCGGGGTTGAAATTTGATCGGCGATTCTCTTTACCCATAGGTACACACTAAGAAACGATTTTGCAAATATTGTTTTTTAAGCACATTAGGGCTCCACCTCACTGGACATTGAAATTACTTTAGGACCTCCGGAGCTAAAATTTGACATGGACGATTCTCTTTGCTCATAGGTACTCACTAGGAAATGGTTTTGCAAATATAGTTTTTTAAGCTCTTTAGGGCTCCACCCCACTGGACTTCAAAATTACTTTAGGGCCACCGGGGTTGAAATTTGATGGACGATGATATTTATCCATAGGTACTCACTAAGAAACAATTTTGCAAATATAGTTTTTGAAGCTTTTTAGGGCTCTGCCCCATTGGACTTCAAAATTACTTCAGAGCCACCAGGGTTGAAATTTGACATGGACGATTCTCTTTGCTCATAGGTACTCGCTAGGAAACGGTTTTGCAAATATAGTTTTTTAAGCTCTTTAGGGCTCCACCCCACTGGACTTCAAAATTACTTTAGGGCCACCGGGGTTGAAATTTGATGGACGATGCTCTTTATCCATAGGTACTCACTAAGAAACTATTTTGCAAATATAGTTTTTTAAGCACATTAGGGCTCCACCTCACTGGACATTGAAATTACTTTAGGACCTCCGGAGCTAAAATTTGACATGGACGATTCTCTTTGCTCATAGGTACTCACTAGGAAACGATTTTGCAAATATAGTTTTTTAAGCTCTTTAGGGCTCCACCCCACTGGACTTCAAAATTACTTTAGGGCCACCGGGGTTGAAATTTGATGGACGATGCTCTTTACCCATAGGTACTCACTAAGAAACAATTTTGCAAATATAGTTTTTTAAGCTTTTTAGGGCTCTGCCCCATTGGACTTCAAAATTACTTCAGAGCCACCAGGGTTGAAATTTGACATGGACGATTCTCTTTGCTCATAGGTACTCACTAGGAAACGGTTTTGCAAATATAGTTTTTTAAGCTCTTTAGGGCTTCACCCCACTGGGCTTCAAAATTACTTTAGGGCCACCGGGGTTGAAATTTGATGGACGATGCTCTTTACCCATAGGTACTCACTAAAAAACAATTTTGCAAATATAGTTTTTGAAGCTTTTTAGGGCTCTGCCCCATTGGACTTCAAAATTACTTCAGGGCCACCAGGGTTGAAATTTAACATGGACGTGCCTCTTTGCCCATAGGTATTCACAAAGAAACGGTTTTGCAAATATAGTTTTTGAAGTTCTTTAGGGTTCCGCCCCACTGGGCTTCGAAATTACTTTAGGGCCACCGGGGTTGAAGTTTGACAGACGATTCTCTTTACTCTTAGGTGCTTACTAAGAAACAGTTTTGCAAATATAGTTTTTTAAGATCTTTAGAGCTCCGCCCCACTGGACTTTAAAATCACTTTAGGGCCACCGGGTTTGAAATTATATGGATGATTCTTTTTGTTCATAGGTGCTCACTAAGAAACGGTTTTGCACGTATCGTTTTTAAGCTTTTTGGGGCTCCGCCCCACTGGACTTTAAAATTACTTTAGGGCCACCGGGATTGAAATTTGATGTACGATTCTTTTTGTTCATAGCTACTCACTAGGAAATGATTTTGCAAATATAATTTTTAAGCTCTTTAGGGCTCCGGCCCACTGGACTTTAAATTACTTTAGGGCCACCATGGTTGAAATTTTACTTGGACATGCCTCTTTGCTCATAGGTGCTCTTGCATTTGCAATTACGATCAATAAGATACGAGGCAAATTTTGACTATTCTGGGTTTAAATTTGCAAAATGCCTGTTTATCCTTTGGCCTTACAGTAATATTAATATACTTACTTTCTATGCCATTGACTTTTTTTGTTATATTAAAAAACTTAAAACTTAACTTTTCTTTTTTTTATTTAAACTAGCTTTATTTATGTAAACAACTTAATTTGAGCGTAGCAACGCGCGCCGGGTAACTGCTAGTTGTTACATAAACTACTATAAAAGTGTGTCTGTTGTTCACAACATATTAACATTCTTAGATAAAAAATAAATAAGTTTTCACTTTAAAGGCACAAACATTTAGTCAGTGAGATGAGTTCTAATTTTTCATCTGTTTCCAGATCGGCACCAGACAACAGGTACACATCCATCCGTCGTCTGCGCTGTTCGGCTCACTCCCCCCTCACGTCCTGTTCACCGAGCTCGTACAGACGGGCAAGTGCTACATGCGCAACGTCTCCGTCATCTCTCCTGAGTGGCTGCAGGAAGTGATGCCTGCGTACGCGCGGCTGCACCCGCTGCGACAGCTTGACTAACGGACCGCAACACCGGGCGTGTACAATATGAGTAAATTTGACCGGTGGAACTTTCGCATGCACCTGTGGTGCCTGTTTGTTTTTACTTTGTCAGCCCTGTGTTCCCGCAAGTGAAGTGGTATAGTTAGAATGTGTGTGTCTGAAACAAGTTACGCTGGGCAGAACAGCGGCATGAAATAATCTGCTCATCTGCCACCTCGCCGCCCGGCACTAAAACTATTTGAATCTGGAGTGACACGCTCAGTCCAGAAAAATATGTCAGATGGTTTGTTTCTATTGTTAATTCAGATCATCATCATATTACAAGCTGGATTATTTTACTGATAAATTATATATTAAATGTTATGGGATTCGGATCACATTTGAATGCTGTATCATTCAATCGGTATCAAATTTATCACTAAAAAGACATGGTTTGTAATATGGCGTCCATATTTTTATTTTGAATAAAAATTAGTTACAAACCGCCTTACATATTTCTACTTGGCCATCACTCCAGGCAGCAATTGTTTTATGGTAGCAGTTGAATAGAATAGATTCGGGCCTCTGGTTCTACCCATCATTTACTTGTCGCAAACTATATCTTTAAACATTCGTACAGGTGTTGAGAACTTTTTTTGGTTTTGTATTGTTCAATATGATGTTCGAACTACGAACATTTCAAACTAATTTTGTTGTTATAATCGAATAACTTCTTCATTGAGGCTGACCATACATTGAAGAACAATAAAATCAATGTAAATTAACTAGAATTCATAATATGTTAACTATAGTTCATAATCTGTTTACAATGACTTTAGTACTGTAGTGCAATGAAGTAATGAAAGCTTTGATTTCAAATTTTTAACGTTGGCAATTTTTTTATGTTTTTTATTACTATTTTTAAATTTTTAATTGCAAGTTAAAAGTGAATACTGGTGCCAAACCCAAAATCCAACAAGATTATCCAAAAATGTTGAAGTATCTTTAAGTGTTATTTTCATTTAGAGTATATGATCCAATTGTATTGCAAATCCATATCCGATTTCCTTCAAATTGTATTTTTAAGTTTTTTAAATGATATTTTTGCACTTTATATTCCCGTTTTAACTAAATAAATAGAGTATGGTACCATACATTTTTTTCAATTGTGGTTTTTTTGCCTTTGTTTTGTTGGTGATAAGCGATTTTAGAACGAAGAAATAAGAGAGAATGCTGACAAAGGAAACTGAATGGACTGATTAACAATTAAGCATTCAATTTGTTTACCCACAAACCTTGTAAATAATGTATTGACTGCATTTTGTGAAGTAAGACTGTGTACATTTTAATCAATTTTTTGTACGAGCTCTTTCAAATAAAATCTTTCAAACATATGGTATATTTTTGTAATGCAACCCAAAACTATTCCATGGTTTATAAAAATTCTTGTGATCTAAAAACTTCAAACTACATAGTCAGTGAAGAAGTTGTTTGGTGTGTATTAGTGTCAGTAACTTTTCTCAGGGTTTCCATTATTTAAAAATATCTCTGCAATTAAAGAAGTACTATTTCTGGTTCCTTATCATAAAAGGCATCTTCTAAATGACTGATGGCTATCTTGATACTTAAATAATGCGTCATTTTGAGTTGTTATAAAATATAGACTTTTTTCTGAATAATGTGATGTGTTTAAATTGCGTTCATCATCCAGGCAGTTTTTATCCGGTAAATTATTAGTCTTTAAGTCTTGGTCTCAGTTTTAATCAGTCAGTACCACTATGGAATTCTAAGATGCTTATTTTAACATTGCTTTATATATAGTTATTTTTTCACATTTTTTACAACAATTGCTCAAATTTTAAGGTATGATGGTATGTAACTCACATAGTTGAGTTTTATAATCAACAAGTTTTCTGAATAAAGTTTCACTTTAGTGTGCCTAAGGCTCTAAATGAGATGTACAGTATTATCAAAAGGTCTTACCTTTCCGAATATTGTTTACTGACAGCAGTGTACTTGCTGAAAAAATTGTGGTTAGGGAAAACCCAACATGAGGCGGGTAAAAGCATAAATATTTTAGTATCTGTTTAATTAGGACTAGAAATTGCCCACTAACACTTTGGGTGCGGCTCGGTCACCGGTGACCGGTAGCAAAACGCGCGCGCCGGCCTGCCCGGTCACGTGTCACCGGCCGTGAATCGGCGAAATGAATCAGTCAGTGTGGCCCTGGGTTGCGGAGTAGTTCGGAGTTGTTTATACGTGCGTTACTAGGGAAACCTGCCGTCTTTCGGTTGTGCGTCGCCCGCCTTTTCCGTGGGCCGGCTCCGGTCCATTGTGACCTGAACTTTTTTTAATTACTTTTAACTCTTTTTGAAGTGTTTCTTCCGTGTTTTGGTGTGTTTTGTGACACAATATTATGTTTAATAATTTTTATTTTAGTTTTATCGTCTTTTATTTAAAATGGACCCTGTCAGAAAACATCACAATTAATGGAAATTATTTTATTTGTAAAATCAAACACAAAAGTTAAGTATCAAAAACATCTCAAAATTGCATCTAATAATCAACAAACAAATAAACAGCTGTTATATAAAAATAATACTAAATTCATATTTGAACATTACAACAGATAAATAGATATCTTCAACATTCCCCCGTAATGTTCATAATATAAAATTTATGTAAATTACAACATTCCAATGAGCTTTTTCATTTTAACTTGTTTGGTAGATGACAGTCCTTTTGTTAGAATATCAGCTGATTGTACTTCTGAGGGAATGTAAGCCACACACATCTTCTTCTCAGATATCAGCTGTCGAACATAATGGTATCTTGTCTCTATATGTTTTGAACGCTCATGAAACATAGGATTGTTCATCAGTTTCAACGCACTTTGATTGTCAACATACAATGTTGGTGTAGACTTTAGTTCAACAGCTCCAATTTCTTTCACAAGACGATCTAGCCAAACCAGAGATTTGCAAGCTTCGCTTGCAGCAACGTATTCTGCTTCCATTGATGATTGTGAAACACATTTTTGTAGCTTGCTCTTCCATATGATTGGGCCATCAAACAATTTTATGAGTACACCACTTGTGGACCGTCTTGTTACCTTGTCTCCCGCAAAGTCTGCATCACAAAAAGCTTCAATTGTTCGGTTATTGTTCCTCTTAAACATAATACCCTGTGTTGGTGTCCCTTTTAAATATCTGAGGATCCTTTTCACCAAATTAACATGAGCTTGAGTTGGTTCATCTTGAACTCTTGAAGCAACACCTACCGCATAAGCTAGATCTGGACGGGTTGCTGTTTCCAAATATAACAAACTTCCAACTATTTGCCTATAGTTGTTTATGTCAGACACTTTAGGGGAATTTCCAGGGGCCCATCCAGGTTCTATGGGTAACGATAAAGGTTTTGCATCCAACATACCATATTTCTCAAGGGTCTTGTTGATGTAACCAGTCTGAGTGATATTTATATAGTCTTTCCCTCTCTTGATTTGAAGACCTAGAAAGTAATCAGCTTCATGTACAACAATTTCAAATCTTGTTTTCATCTTTGAGATTAATTCATTTACTTGTTTCTCCTCACCAATAACCATCCCATCATCAACATGAAAAAATACAAACAAATTGTTCCCATAAAACAAACATGGATCAGCTGTACTTTCCTTTAAATCACATTTACACAAGAAATCAATCAAACATTTATACCAACATTTTGAGGCTTGTTTCAAACCATAAATGCTTTTCCTCAAACAACAAACACGATCAGTTCCATCTTCGTAACCTCGGGGCTGCCTCATAAAAACAACTTCTTCCAAATCACCATTTAAGAAAGCAGTTTTTACATCAAACTGTTTGACAGTGAACTGCTGCTGTACTGAATAACCTAACAGAGTTCTGTTTTCTAACATGGTAGCAGATAGACGTGGTTAATTTGAGACGGGAAATTATTTTATTTGTAAAATCAAACACAAAAGTTAAGTATCAAAAACATCTCAAAATTGCATCTAATAATCAACAAACAAATAAACAGCTGTTATATAAAAATAATACTAAATTCATATTTGAACATTACAACAGATAAATAGATATCTTCAACAGACCCCCAATACCAGACATGCTTCGACCAGTACCTTGACAAAGTTTGAGTAAAAAAAACAATGGTTGGGAGGGTGGAAGGGGCTGTAAATAGTTTAAAATATTAGTTATAATTCTATTGAACATTATTATAATTATATTAAACATTTTTTATGTAAAAATTCGATTTTGTGTTACGAAAAACTATGTATTGTCATTGCGCGGGCCGGCTCAGTCACCAGAGACCTGCACTTTTGGACGCCATTTTTTTTGTGAAATAATGCAAGAACGCCAGTTTGCTGCCTCGATCTGGACTTCTAGAGACAAAAAGTAATATTTTATGGAAAAAAAACTTTCAGGCCCGCGGGAAAGATTTCCGATATTCGTTGCCGCACTCAACGTGCTAATTGAAATTCGACCAAAAATTTCATGACAAAAAAAATCTTTACGTAAGATTTGAATTTGCGAATTCAATGAATGTCTCTCATTACGAATCCGATCAAAGCCATTTTTTCAGTACCACATTAAAAATCTAATTTTGAAATTTCTTTTAAATTTTCATATGTTTCTAATCTTTGTTAACCACTGGGTACAGCAATGAATTATATTAATTTTTATTAAAACTATATCACATGGCTTTTAGTGCAGGTAGATCAGCAATTAACTGACAGTTCTCCTCACCTGAAAGACCTGCACTTTTTTGTATACCATGCAGGTGGACCAACGGCTTAAAGTGACTTCCGAACCATGGGAGCAGTAGAATGATATTTTTGTCCCCGAGCTGGGAGTTGAACCGGAGCCGATGGGTGTTAACCTAGAGCTCTACCATTGAGCTACAGCCGCTGAATACCTTCATTAATGTTGATAAAGTAGGCCTTCCTGGGGGCCCAGAATTTGCTCGGTAAACTTAAACAATCCTTTTACAATTATCAGTTACAGAAGGTGCACTAAAATGTCAAGTGCATTAAAACTTGCCTGTTTTAATGTAAGGCTACAGGTGCTGCACTCCTGTGCATTTTTGTTGAATATTTAACAAGTGGATTTTAATTATTTGGTTAACAGCTGATATCATAAATGTTATCAAGTCTTTTTCCTCCACCTACTATCTAAAGCCATATTTTACTCCTTGGAATAGAGTACTAAAGTACTAGTTTTTATCCCGATATATTTACCTTGTGTGTTTTTTATGTTTTAGACTGGACAGATACTGATGAAACTTAGTATATGGCTTCATATGGTCCAAATAATTTTTTTATGCTTGAAACCTACTTAAGGCTCAAACAAAAGCAAAAAAGATACCAGGAATAACTCAACTACATTTTTTTACTAAACAAACCCGTTTATTCTGCTTAGTTATCAACAGGGCATAAATATATTATGATAAATATTTGACTATAAAAATAAATACATTATTGATTATTTTTATCAAGAAATCTCATCAAATATAAAAAGCTAGAGTACATTGTCCATTATTATTATTATACATCATGTGGAACCTTGTTATCCTGTTTAAAAGAATAGAAAGGCAAATGAGATCACAAAATCTTTTTTAACTGAAGTTTGTTACTAGTATACATTTAAAAGGCATAAGGCAAAATGGCAGTTGTTTATTCAACTACAGTAAAAATACCAACTACCCTTAATCTGTGTGAGGCATATCAAACAAATTGCACATGAATAATGTAATAATAAATTATGCTAGATAACTATGTTAAGAGTTTTAACAAGAACAATTTTTTAATATCAAACTGCGTATTTTTTTAATAATGTTGCCTGCCTTTAATTAATGGGAAGATCATATCAGATGGGAGATTTATAAATGCAAAATGATGTTTTGTCATGGGGTTCAGGACTAAAAAGTTCAATATTTGAATTGAAAAATACAATTTGTGTATTGGGGTTTTCCTTGATAAAATATATAATAATCCAATAGGAATGTCTAAACGTACATAGTTTTTTCCATATATAAATTAAACATTGACAACTTGCCAATCATACAAAGACCGTCAGCATTACATTCAGCCCTCAGTTAGCATATTCAAAACATAATGATCATTTATATTTTAAACACATAATTCATTTATTAGGACTTGCAACTATAATACCCAATCCTAATGATTGAACTGAAATTTAATTACAGACTCTTGCTTAAAAATGCTATTTAATTCAATTTGCATTTCAAAATAAACACAAGCTGCACAGGGAAAGTACTAACATATTAGGCTCATTTCAATTCAATTACCTAAAACTCAATAGAGGAAATGATTATGAATTATTCTAATGAGTACAATTAAACCTAAACTATATTGGAATCGTTACAGCAAAGTTAATTATTAAAATATTGGTTTTATATAAGATAACAAGACCGAAAAACACTGATCCAACCTGTCAAACGTAATAAAACATTTAGCAAACATCAATAAGTCATCACAGAAACTTAAAACCACGTTAATGATATGCCCAACAAATACTGAAGTGGTATTTTGGCTGGTTATGTACATAGCACTTACACTATTTAGGGGTCATTTGTAACACAAACGAAGGCTACATTGCAGCTTGGTTGTTAACATTCACTCTTTATCACAGAAATTCGCGAGTCTATTTATGAAAACGGTATAGTTCAAAATCTTCGTCGCTGTCCGATTCCCTAAACAACAGAGCCTCAATTTCGTCTTCATCTGTGTTAACGTTTTCTCATCTCAGAGTTCGGTAGGCGATGCCCTTGAACGGAGCCAGATGAGAAGGCAACTGCAACAGAAATCAACATTATTGAAAATATTAATTTATAAAATTACAAAACAGTGTCTTTACTTTGTTGAGGCTGCTTAGCACAAAAGCCAACTATACTAAACCTGAATGAATCATCACTTGCTCTGTTGCGACAATACCATTGCTACTGCCATGAAGGTATCACAACTACATTTCAGCTATGTTTCAGTGTCAAAAACCTGAGGTTTTTTGATGAGTCAGTTGTTAATTTTATCCGGCTTTAACAAAAAACAACAACAAAACAAGAATTGATGACACATGTTGGTTTTCGGTTTATCGGTTTTTTTACTAATGAAATATAACATTTCAAACAGAAATTAACTATAAAGGAAAGGAAGTCCACAGTTCTAGGAAGTTATGAAGCAATAGTTAGAATGTGGAACACCTGCCGATAAGAGCTCTGTTGTTTGGCATCCAGCCAGCAAGGATTGCTTATCTGATTTTGTCCCTATCAGTTCATAGTTCATTATACTTGGTTTCTGATCTAAATGTCGCACAAAAAAAATTATAGCTCATTTTTTGTCTGATTTTCACAAATGGAATAAAACTTTATTCAAAGTTGTGAGACCTATGGTTCAATGTGTATAGGTGAATTAATGTTATTACGATGTTTTCAATATTGAACTTAAAAATGCAACATTCCCTATTATTTTATAAATATACATTATTCAATTAAAGAAATCAAATTATTGTTTTACTGTGTTAAAAATAAAAAATAAAATAAAAGAACTAAAAATAATTATCTGAACAAAATGCATATTTATTACACATAATTGCTGCTAATTCAAAAAAAATAATAATAAGATATGGAATAACAAAACATTTTCTTATGCCATAATTTGAGGGTGATCCTAAACTTTTTTTGATTGGTTGGATTTTATGACCAACATTTTTATTCTATCCTCCCAGATATTTCATCAATTCCTAAAAAATACAATAGTAAAACTTTTTTCTTTTGGTTTTAATTTTTGTTTAAAAGTGTAATTTTGCCTACTGAAATGGTTGTGTTGCGTTTTGACCACTTTCAGGTCAAATACAAAGCTAAGTGGCATTTTGGATGGAATAACAGGTAAGACATAATTTTAGATGATTTAGAAAACACTTTACTTTTTACTATTAAAATGAGTCAAATGCTACCCAACCTGAACAGTCTGATTAAAATTTTTAACAGATGCACAATGTAAAAGTTTCAAAGGCTGCCTATTGTAATTCTTACCAGCCAATTGGACAGTAACTTAAGCAAATAATGGAGATGGTTTGGTAGACCTACATATAAAAACAATAGGGTTATTCTAAAATATCGAAATAGGAGAAATAATCTAAAAAATTAAAGGTTTAGCTTAAATATTATCAATTATTAATGCTAACCTTACAAATGAACCCTCACATCAAACAAATTTATTCTTACAGTAACAAATTAAGATCAAAATAATATGTAGAACCAATGTACTAAACTAGCATGCAGGCTGGGTTTTTAATGTAAGTAAAAATATGTCTCATCCAACCTTTAATAAGATGACATATTGTTTGCCATGCTTTTGAGAATTTACAAATCAATATTTCAATATCCTGATATTTCATGTTCCGATGTTAACCTATTGTAAGTATGTAATTACCAATTTAATACTATAAAAAAATTACCATGCTAGATTAACCATGTAAATAAAGACATTCCTCTCAATTACGATATTCCTCCATTATAAACGTGACTTTTGCCGTTGTTAGTTTGATTGGTGCAGCAAAACCTGAACACCCATGGATAGCAGACTTCACTTTTCCCAGCGTAGTAAAATAACCGATTGTTACCTGACAACGACTTTATTGCTGCCTTGATTCAATTGGACCCGCTCAAAACATTCTACAAATGATTTTTCTAGAGCAGCAACCTTCGGATCCCAGCAACATCCACCCTCACACCAAAATGTTGTCAGTCGAACATTTTTGGAATATAACAAAAATTTTCAGTTTTAATTACATATTTTAGCCTGATTGAATTGTCGCAGGTAAGTGATCGTTCAGGGGTGACAGTGGAGATATAAAATTGACTTTTCACATGTGACATTATCTAATAAAAATTAACAAATGGTAGTCAATGACGAGAAAATATAAAATCTTCAAGCTTTTGTTCAAAGAATACTCGAAAATGAGATTAGGTTCATTCCGGAAAATGGATTTTTCCTCTGCAGTGTTACATGGCCCAAATAATTAATGCCAATAACACCAAACAATTTTTTTTTTGTACTGGATTAATAAAGTCTGAAGTAACTTAATTGTTTCAATGCTTGGTTGAGAAAATGAAGTTGAAACATGCAGTAGATTGCTGCAGTTTTTAGCCATAGAAAAAAAGTAAGTAAAAATAAATTTAAGAAGTTTTTTCGTTAAGTTAACTGCAGAAACCTTACGGTAATGGATTTGTCCAATAAAGCATCACTAAATCAATTTGCATTACCGGTACATTATCATTTCACAGAAAAGAAAACACAGGTATGTGGCCTTTGCAAGACTCTGACAAAAGTAGTCGGAAATCTAAACAATTTCTATGCAAGGTTTATTTTACCAAACAGCATGACTGATTTTATCACGAGCATGAATAAATTAATAGGTCACTTTTGTAGGTCTGGTATGAAGAAATCAGACTGAAGACAAGAAAACATTAGATATTTTCCAAAAGGTGACGTCTACAAGTATTTATCCATGATGTCATATCCATTTTTCTGTTTAATTTACGGCCACATTGCTAATCATATTTGTTTACTTTTTTAATGATTTTTTTTCTTTTTTAAATATTTAAATAAATGTAGTATTTTAGACTACAGTCCAAAACTATGACTTTATTAAAAACAGGTAAGTTTTTCAAATTAATTTGGGATGTGAAGGATAAAAGTTAAAATATTTACTTCACACAGGGACGGAAACCGATTTTACATTGATTGATTCAAAGTAAACAGTGGATTTTCACAATGAGTAAAATTTCCTACTAACCAATGAAGAGCACACTACAAATGGACCCCGGAACATGGATTAAGGTACTACATAGCTTCAAAATTTGTATGGTAAAACACGTAACAACATTCAAAATAAACAACTGCAAGTACAAAAAAAGTCAAGGCATGAAACAAATCAAAATCCCATAAAAGGTTCAAAAATTGGTGGACAGCTGATGGCCGTAGTCGCGGCTGTGGCCGTGGTAGGCTAAATGCAGCAGGGCCAGACTTACGTTGGCTCCGATGCGGGACAGGTAGCGGTTGCGGATCTGGAAATCCGTCTGCGGCTGGAGAAGGTCTTGAGACGCGTCCGAGGAGTTGGCGGACAGCAGCTTCTCTCTCTCCGCAAGCTCCGCCGCTCTGCAACACAAAATGGTTACTCTCATGGAACGTTTACACCCATAGAACAGCTTGGATCAAAACAAAGAGGTTAAGTAAAATATAGAGCCCAACAGACAGTAGATAGGAATGAGTGCTGTGTGCAAGATAGTCGCCATTTTACCCATCCCCTTGTTTCCTGGGTAACCAGTACTCTAGTTACAATTATCCGTCTGCCATTTTACCCATACTTTTCAGATGTTTTCATGGCAACCAGTCACTTATTGACTAATTAATTGATAAGTGTTGTTGGTTACCATGAAAATAAGGGGAAATGTGGGTAAAATGGTGTCATATGCACAACACTGAATTAGCTAGTGTTTATCACTCTATATGTAGTTTTAACCTCGTTAGATGGAACAGTTGATTGGTATACTACTCAGTTGTCGGTAGTGCCAAAAATAAATAACTATGAAGACCTCTTATACTAGCTGAACTTACAACTATTCCAACCCAAATCAGCTGATTTTTTAGTTCCTACAAACAAAAACAAAGTATTTTTTATCATTCTGCACGAAATCAGCCTGTTTTTTGTTCTCTTAACTGTACCAAAACCGATTCTTTTTTGTCCTAGGACGGAAAAATCATCTGGAGAGTTTTTAAGGTCCTCGGACTGAAAAGTCAGCTGTTTGCTATGTATATTATTATTCATTTATAATATGTTGAGCAGCAGAATTTTGAAATTCAAACATTATAAAGAGCATTGTTTGTAAATAACATAAATGTGAACACTGCATATTACAAAATTTGTAAATATAACCTCGAAAATACAACCTTATAGTTAATATTTTTAATGATCAAAAGTCTGATTTCGCATTGTGATAAAAAACGTTGTTCATCACTCGGAGCAAAAGTGTCTTTTTGATGCTTAATCGTTTTTAAAAACTCGATTGCGCACCAAAAAGACCCAATTTTGCTCCTAGTGATGAAAACTACTATTTTTATTTATTACATTTGTAAACATTGAATAAACGCATAGTTATTTTGTAATCAAATAAAGAATTCATGTTCTTTTCCAAGTTGAACACTTTGGTATTTAGAATATTACAAACTTGAGTTGATCCTTGACTGATATTTTAAATCAGTCAGTCCTGTATTATTTTATTGAACAATATATATCTTTTTTAAGTTTTAAATTATCTTGTGTATTTTATATATTTGATAAATATAGTTTTACATTCTCATTTGTTGTTAAGATATATTTGCCAGAAGAATCTGAGTAAATTAATGAAAGGGAATAATAAAACAACAAATTCCATCATGCACACAATCATTATAGTTGGTGTGATATCAGGTTATAACTAGGACAGTTAAAAAGTAAGCACAGTGATGTAACTATAAACTATAAAAGTGATTGAACAAAATTACGTGTTGGAATAAAAAGTATTGAAAACTTCTAAGACTCTTATCCTAAAGGACAATTTTTGTTTGACAACAGATTTCCCTGAATGCCTTTTTGAACGTAAACAATATATTTTGTATTGACTGTTGGCTTAAATATTATTGTATATATCTAAGCCCCCTAAATCTAGGGGGCCCCTGCACAAACGGCACACTTTGTAATATATTTCTTATTGTTTGTGAGAAACTCACCTACAGTACAATTAGAAGGAATTACATGACTTTTCAAAAAATATTTATGTTGATTATTCAGTGACAGACAATCTATTTTTTGTTTACAATCTGACTTCAAAATTCATCTGAAAGTAATCAGCTGTAAAATTACAATCTATCTTACTAATTCCGTAAGGAATTTCTTGTGAGCAGCAAAACTCTTTTATTAATGAACCGATTTTGATAACTGAGGTGTCAAATTAAAGAAAATTCTCTGTAGACGTCATGGAATAATTTTTTTCACCCTCAGTTCAATGTGATTCGCACCATTGGACTTTAAAGTTTCCATGTATTTTAAATATGAGACAAAATTTAGTAAGTTTACCTATAACGTATGATTCATTTCATGAAAATAAACAGCTGTCTTCATAAAAAACCCTGTCTCCCCTCTGTCATTTTAATTTATTAAATTTTTCTGTTTACTTATAAGTTATTATTCAAATTCAAAAACAACAATGACTGACAAAATGGGATAGTGTTTATTAACATACAGTTTTCATTCAGGGTATTAGGGAGTGACAATTAGTTTATTTAATCATGTGATTGTATTTTTTTTTTTTTTTTTTACAAGTTTCACACCATCTGCCAAGCGCTCAGACTAAAGCTGTATTCGTCGAGTATCGACTGGCAACGACTCGTTCACATATAAAAATGTTATAATGAAAATTGGTCAACATTTTTAAAGTGTGATATATGACTTACGAATCTCTCAATGCAGTAAAATCTCGATACAATGTAAATTTACAATTTGTAGTTTAGGGAAGTATTGTTAAAGTATAAGGCCTTCTAACAATAAAGGGACGTTCAACATCAGAGGCGCTTGAGGTATGGCCACAACAAAATTGCCGACTTCAAATTAGAGATGTATTACAAACAAAAGGTGTCAGTTCTAAAATAAAATGACAGGATAAGTTAGATAAATTAAGAGTTATCCAGATTGTCGAGCTACTCAAAATCATGAGCACTTGGTGAATTATTGTGAATTCAAGTAAAATGTCTTGAATATTGATATTAATAATTTTTTATTTATAATGAATAATACTTTTTTATAATATAAGAATCCCGAGACTGATAGGGATTCCAGGATAGTCATTAATCAATCCTGAAATCTTGGGATTGTCCGGGGAATTTCGTACTGGGTTGACATCCCTACATACACACTAGATCATGTGCTTAAAATGACACCTAAATCTTAAAATTCGGTAAAGTAGATAGAGTGAAAAAGGGATGTACAGACAAAACCCTTATTGAATTAAGAAGATAGAAGATTGATTTAGAAGTGTTTAATTGAGTAATATATTGAAAATCCTAAAAAAAAACATTATTTTGTAACTGTCTAATTTAATTTTGCTAACAGGTTTTCAAGAAGTTAAAAACATAATGTACATTACTGTTACAAAAATAACTATTTTCAAAAACAAAATTCACTATTTTCATAATATTCAAATGAGATCTTTTAACTACTTTTGCTCTTTAAATTATTTAAACTGTTGTTTTTTGCTATAAATCATGTTTTATTTTGGTTAGTTTGTCCAGTCCAGAGTATTTGTAATGGAATCGTTAGAGCAAAATTTTTGTCCTGCCGATCATAATGGTCTAGCTTAAAACTAATACGATTCAATCAAAAACTTTTGCAACAATGTATTTTCCCAGAATATAACAAACAACATGAAAAATCCATTTTGGAAGAAAACTCTTGCAATTAAAATGGTTTTAAGATTTTAGTTATGCGGTTAAGTATTCTTACAATAAGTTATGAGCAGTAAACTAAAAGTACAGTTTATCAAACGCATGGCATCGAAGTGGCATTTCGATCCCTATTTATTCTACTTCAAATTAAACCATTGTTCTGTGTGCATCTATGCTGATGACGCCAATATCACAATATCAGATAATAATCAAACCGGGATCGAGTTAAAATCATTCCTCAGCCTTTTGTCAGTTGAAGAATTTCCATGAAGCAAAAACCTCACATTAAACTCAAGTATATCAAATTTTTAACCTTTTTTACTAAACAACCCAGAACTAAATTTGAACCAAACATTTCTTTGGGTAAATCAAAATTACAGCAAGTAGAAACGACAAAATGTCTTGGATTAATACTCAACCAAAATTTGGGTTGGGATGAAAATTTTAATTATGTCATTTAAAAAATTTCTTCGGGTTTATATGCTCTTAACAAATTAAAACTTGCAACATTAGTGCCCTAAAACTACATACATAGGGTGAAAAAAAGTCTGGAACCGATATAACATCTTTAAAAGTGTTTAAGTAATAAAACTGAAACTTTGCAAATTGGTTTTAAGAGACAAAGTCTACTTCCTTCACTACTTTTTATGCTTCGACCTCCAAGGGGGGACGGTCCACAAGGAGTCAGAAGAAAATCTTAAATGTAAGCATAGGTCAATATGTACATCAAATTAAAGGTCTCCAAGAATAAAGAACAACGCCAAACACCCAACCTCAAAATAATGACCGACACAAAAATAGCAGGCGATCAAACTTTGTATTAAAATCATATTGTTGAAAACAAAAAAAGAAATAAGTCGACCTTTTGAGGTAGAGTTTGTGGCAAATTGCTCAGAATGCAAAGCCCTTTAAAATGATATATCATATGACGTAGGCCAATGAAGTTTTTCACAAGACTTCCTATAGGGACGTCCCTGGCGGAGTTTGTCAGGAAAACGGCATTGGGCTACGTCATATGATACATAATTTTAAAGGAATTTGCATTCTTAGCAATTTGCCACAAACCCAGCCTCAAAAGGTCAAGTGGGTCGAAGTTATTGTATTTTTTTGGTTTCAGCAATATGATTTTAATACAAAGTTTAATCGCCTGCCATTTTTGAATTGGTCATTCTTTTGAGGTCGGGTTTGCGGCATTGTTCTTCATTCTTAGAGAACTTTAAATGATGTACATATAGACCTACGCTTACATTTAAGATTTTCTTCTGATTCCTTGTGGGCCATTCCCCCATTGGAGGTCCAAGGATAATAAGTACTTAGAGAAGTAGTATTAGTCACTCAGAATAAATTTGCAAAGGTTTAGTTTTGATACTTAAATACTTTAAAAAATATTAAATTATTTCCTGACTTTTTTTCTACCCTGTATATTTCTTTAATAAATTCACAAATGTTATGTGGTATAGCTATTTATGGTGCTTCTACTAAGAAAAACTTAGACAGAATTTTCCTTCAACAAAAACTAGCAATAAGCATAATTTGTAATATGAAAAAAGATGATCTGCAAAACCATTCTTTTCTCGACTAAGAATCTTGACAATATTTGTATATTTTCTAAACTGTTTTACACATTTAAAAATGGATATTTCAACTCATAAGCTTAATAGCCAGCCCACAATAATACTATAAATAATAGGTATGTGGAACAACGCAAATTAACATTTTTGGAAAAGAAAATTTCTTTTATTGGAAAAAAGTTTTTATTCCATCTACCTCATAAAAATTTTCAAGAAAAATATTTTGATGAATTAAAAAAATGACTTAAAAACTGCCTGTTAACATTAAGACTTTGTTCATTTGATGAGTTCTGGTTATTTAATGATCATTATATGTATTTTTTCTACTGAAGCTTGGGGATACCAATTTCATTTTGTATTAGGCTACTTATTTATTTAACTTTTCATGGGTTTAATTTTAATTCAACCTTTTGTTGATTTTGTGAATAATTAATTTAAGATCCACATCAATAAAATTTAATAAAAAATTACCATTATTTGGTAACATGAATCATGTATTATATTGCACTATAAAAATAACACTTTTTATATAAATAAAAAACTACTTCGGAAAAGGGTACTGATGTTTAATTTTTTAAATATAATAAAAATAACAAAATATGTATTTAGGACAAACAGTTTTCACTGTTAAATTGATGATAATCTGTAAGAACCTTACTTCAATTTTATATTGGGTATTCTTGGAATTATTATTTTTGTTTTTGTGTTTTTTCAACAATTTGACAAGTCCTGGAGGGTCATACAAGGTGAGTGAGTCCTAAAAATATAGTATAAATTTAACAACCTCATCTATAATTATGTCATTCAGAAACAGAAAAATACATGAATGATACAGATTTCTACAGCCAATGAATAAAAAAGCAAAAACTACAAAAAATAAAAACAAAACTTATGAAGAATGGGGTTAAATAATAAAAACACCTTCGGATTAATGTAATAACTATTTTTTAAAAGCTCATCTGTAATGTGAAAATACTCACTGTCGCAGTCTGTCGAACTCCTCCCGTTGTTCGTTGGTCATGTTGAGGACGCCGGAGTGCCTGGCGTCGTACAGCCATATCACAATGGCTGTCAACAAGGCGACTGTGGACACACAGGAAATCAAACGCAACTGACACTCAGCCCCTCAAAACACAAGTTTTGTTTCACTAAGAACACATTACAACTGAATCCGGTTTAGTGCTGCACTCTAGAGGTAAACTCAGGAAGTAAAGGGACTGAAGATATTAAGAGTTTTCCCCAACAGGAGCGGATACTTTCCAAACCCCAAATTCAACTGACATTTGAGATGAAAATTATGTGATTGCACCTAAAATTTATTAGAAAAAGTAACAGAATCGTCATGAATTTTATTATTTACTCCAGCAGCCAAACTAAAATCGAACAGCATGGTGATCCCTACTTTCCTCTCTCAGCTATCACAGTTGGTTATGAAGAAAAATAAGAAAATTTAGGACAGTGAGGCAGGAATTTTTCTGATGATTTAAAATGAAATGATTATTGACTGAACATTATGATTGAGCGGAGTACAGTCAAAGACCGTGCTAAACTTCCAGAATATTTTCAAACCTTCAATTTTTTGCGATTATGAAATGCATAGTAAGTAAAAACATATTCTAGGTTAGATTAGTAAGAAGACACAGATAATGATTAATTAGACAATTCGAGATGAAACAATAGTGACTACACTAAATGATTACACCATTACAAGTGTTTTAAAATGTTATATTACCAATCAGACTTTTGTTTGGCTCTCATTTATTAAACTACAGGTATAAAAAAATAACGATACACAATGTAAAAAAAAAATTAAATACTATGGTCGTTGCAATGGCTACTTTAAAAAGTTTAATAACTTCCGTATGCAAGACAAAGTTAGAGAAAATAATTATTAAAAAATATAATATGTAAAATAATTCTAGAAGGGTTGTTAATATGGTAAAATAAATTAAATAATGTCAGGTTAGAAGGAACATACCTGTAATATGTACATAAAAAATTACAAAAAGCGAAGTCCAATAGAGAGCGCGATTATCATCAATATAGGCCACATGAACATTATAAATAAATAACTATAAACATTTATTAACTATAAACGAGTAAACTATAACCATTCAGCAAATGATTGACCACTTGACTACAACACTGAATCAGGCAGAATGGTGCTAGTGCGGCTTGGTACAATGTTGGTGGAATTTCTGCACACCGTCGCAATTACCTCATGACCTACTTCAAAGAGCTGATGTTTCAACAAAGTGAGTGATAGTTTAATGGTCCAAATCAATCACAATAAACATTTTCTTCCTCTACTGAAAGGATTGTTGAAATAGTTTAGAACCTCATTATTGTGTTATTTTCTTGAAAACAGAATGGATGCTAAAATACATGATTTTTGGAAATTTAAAAGCATACATTAAGGTTTTATAAAAAAGTTCAATAGCAAATAAAACTAAATAATAATACAGAAAATATTATGAGCATTATGTTTTGTATAGTGTAATGTGTTGTAATTAATGGTTTTAAAAAATTCATAAGTTAATACATTTTCTGCACCCTAATAAAAAAATTGTTGGTAAAAAATGTATAAATTTGTCTGGCGATGGAACAGTTCACAATGATTCCAGTAGTTGAATTGGATTTCATCCAGTGATGCAAAAAAGCTATATTATGACTGACTTATATTTTTTTCTCATACCATAAGACATTATAAAATCAAGATAGTTCCTTTAAATGTTATTACAATCTAGCGACAGGTTTGATAAAAAGGAAGCTCGTGCTTAAGTTTTTTTAGTTTTTTAGAACGTGTTAAATTACTAAAGAAAGAAAAATGGCTGCATCTGTGACAATATCATTAAGAAAAGGCCTAGGCATAATAACGGGATGTGTTTTAAGTGTGAATCCCTTATCCTTGTCAGCTGTTAAAGGAATTCATTGAATCAGAATTATTGTTAGATTTACTGGTAACAAAATTTAGGAAACTGATACTAAAATGTTCTTCACTCATACTTTCTATGTCATGGATCTCTTAAAACTCGTTAACTAAAATTGTTTGGTTAGCACATGCAAAAACTGACAAGAAATCAGAAATCTTTATTCACCATTGATCATTTTACAATGAAATAGGCTTAGTCAAGGTACATAAACAGGTGAAAAATCAATATTAACTCTAGAGTATAAAAATTCATTAATATTATAAAAAGGGTTTTCTAATAGCCAGCTGTACAATCTAGATTTAAAAATAGAAACAGGTGCAGTTCTAGCAGTCAGTGGGAGCTTGTTAAAAAATTTTACATACAGTAGTTCACTTTATGAGAATTGCCCGTTTTAGCTAACCTGTGCTTAGGGATATCAAGTCTTAATTTCCTTCTTGTGTTATGGTTATGTATGTTAAATCTTGTAACAAAATCTTGCAAATTAATTTTAACATGAAGGAGAACACAAAAAATATACAAGTTTACTACAGTTAAAATTCTGAGTCTAATGAACAGCGGTCGACAGTGATCCACAGGGCCAGCCCTGCACATTATCCTTATGACCTTTTTCTGAATTAATAAAATGTCATTAACTAAAGGAGAGTGACCCCATACAAGCAAGCCATAAGTTATATGAGACTGAAAAAGTCCAAAATATGCTACTCTAAGGTATTGGTTAGTTACAATATCTCTTAGCTTCCAAATAAGATAGCTCACTCTGGAAATTTTCTTGCAGACAAAATCTATGTGAATTCCCCAATTCAATTTAGAATCAATATTAATGCCCAGAAGTTTGACGGCTGAATCTTCAGTATTACTACTTAAACTTAAACAAATGGACTGAGTTTTTTCTTGGTTAAAATATAACAAGTTGGCTGAAAACCAGTCAACAGCACTACTTAAGGCAATGCCAGAAATATTTTGCAAAACTTGAAAATCTTTATGTTTGGAAAACAAGGTAGTGTCATCTGCATAACATATTACAGAACTGGCATGTACATTAGAAGGTAAGTCATTAATTGCAACAATAAAGAAAAAAGGACCCAGCACTGAACCCTGCGGAACACCCCGCACGACATCCCTTAGACCAGAAGAGTTGTTATTGACTGATACATACTGTTTACGATTATTCAAGTAAGATTTTAAAATTTTCAAAGACTCATTTTTAACTCCATAAAACTCTAACTTATTTAATAAGATATCAAAGGGGATGTAATCGAAAGCTTTACTCAGATCGCAAAGAGAGAGCGAAACTGAGTTTCTCTCCTCGAAAGCATCAAGTATTTCATCTACAGTGTGAAGAACCGCTGAAGTTGTGTTTTTACCCTTACAAAAACCAAACTAGCTGCTAGTTAAAAGATTCTGACTTATAAAATATTGATTCAGTTGATTGTACATTAAAGATTCAAATACCTTAGAAAAAATTGGCACAATAGAAATGGGTTGATAATTTTGCGGCAAAGTCTTTTCACCCTTTTTGAAAACAGGTATAATTTTTGAGATTTTAAGAACATCAGGAAAACAGCCAAACTCTATACATTTATTGAAGATAAATGCAAGTGGGGATGAAATTAGATGTATGGTTCTCTTAAAAATGTAATTAGACAGCCAATAGCAGTCCATACTCTTGGAGTTTGAAAATTAAGAAACTGTTTCAGTTATCTGATGAGAAGTAATTTTGCCCCAATGAAAAGAGGATTGAGTTGGAGGCAACGTTTGCAAAAATTCACCAGCTGTATTCCTAACCGGCAAAATATTGTTAATGATACTTTCAACCGATTCAATAAAAAAGTCATTTAGATCATTGGCAACTAGTGGAATGTTCTTGGTGTGTGTAGGGGAGTTTTCCTGAGAAATGATACCCCATGCAGCTTTACACTTATTCTGAGAATTATTTATGTATCTTTCACATGCACTTTTCTTTGCAATTACCAGCTTGTTTCTATAAAGTCTTTTACGATCAAAATAAGCTTTTTGAGCTGAATTAGCATGCTTGGATCCACACCTGTTCAAGTTCTTATAAATGGTGTTCAAAGAAAGCATTTTCTCCCTAATATCTCTTAATTCCCCAGAATACCAATTGATTTTCTTAGCCTTATAATTATTTTTCTCCCTTTTTTAATTAAAGGGGAACAATAGTACCATAAATTAACATAGACTGTAAAAAAGGACATAAACAAACTGTGCATATCACTCGAATCTTTAAATTCATAAACAAAGCCCCAATCAACTTGGTTCAGATTTCTGACAAATGACTCTACATATTCCTCCTTCTGTTGCCTAATAAATACCGTTTTACAATTATTTACTGGCTTACAACAATTTATGCTAGGAACATATAAGTACTTAAAAAATATGGGGTCATGATCAGAAAAACCTCCCTTAATTACATCTGTCAAGTAATAGTCACTAGAAAAATTTACAATACCATTATCCAAGCAGGAATTTATACGTGTTGGCTTTTTATTTGTAATGAACAGATTAAGAGATCTTAACAAGTTTGTAAAAAATACAGATTCACGTTTCTTAAAATCAATAAAATTTATATTAAAATCCCCACACAACACAAGTTTAGACTTATACTTCTGCAAATGTACAACTACTTTTTCAAAATTTTCAAAAAAATATTGATATCACCATTTGGCGAGCGATACAAACTAACTACAATTAAATCATGTTCAACTAACCTAATACAACTGAATTCACCTTTCAATTCCGAGTTAAATTGATGAAGATCAATCTGGAGGATTTTAGCTCATTTTTAATTAGGGATGGACAGGAATGGATTTTTAGTTCGGGACGGGACGGGACGGGAATTTTTATTTCCTGTCCAATTTCGGGACGGGATCGGGACGGGATTGCTCTTCTCAACGCTATCGGGAAATATTCGTTTTGACTTTTATCTGAATGTTGTATAAAGACAAATTAATGAAATTAATGTTAAATATCAACTGGTTCTCTTTCCAAATATTTCCACTTGTTTTTGTATAAGTTACAATGAACCTCCTTTTGTTGAAAAGATTAAAAATATCTAATTTTTATATTTGCAGTATACAATTAAGGATAAAGTATAAATTTTCTTGTAACCAAAAAAATTTCAATCAAATCACTAAACAATATACATATAAAAAAAAGTCCATTTAACATTTTATAAAAGTTTTGTTGATTGAAATATTAAACGTTTTCTTTAAAGAATGGTAAGAAAAATTAAGTACATAAAAATATAGATTAAAACTATTTGAAAAATTGTCAAGAAAATAAAACTGTATTACATAAATACAGTTTAAGGCAGTCTAAGGCCTGCTCAGTTGAAAAAAAAACAACAAATTGAAATTATAATAAATATTCACCCTAAGGAATGAAGTGGTTCAACAAACCAAAGCCATTTATAAACCCAAGAAATGTTTATTTATTTTATACTTATTGATTTAACTGAGACAGGTTCTTATTTAGAGATTATCCTAAAAATTGAACTTGAAAAAAATACACTATTAGACCTATTTTTATTTTATTTCTATCCTCATTTAGCTATTTTTTGCTATTAAAAAAAGGAGTGTCTGATGAAAAAAATCAATAAAAAACAATGAAAGTTTAAAGTTATGAACCTCAAAATCTAATAAATGTATTTGTAATGTTTAATTTTTAAAAATATATTTAATGGGATTTGAAGTTTTTCATTTAATAACTATATTAAATTATAATAAGATGTTTTTAACATTATAAAACAGTAATTCAATTGAAGATTAATTTATTTAACAATACTTTGTCATTTTGCCTTTGATTGGAAAGTCACACAACTTTGGTTGACATTTTGTTTAATTTGTAAGAATTAGACGAATCAAACGAGCCATCCCTTAGTTTTCTACGACAATTGGTTCTGAAAGTAGCATTTGGTACTAGGAGCAAAAAACACCCCTCTTGAATAAATTACTGCCAGAGGTCGAACAATAGATTTAATCTGAACAATAGATCGTCCGAGGAATGTGGCCGCGTGTATTTGTGCCGTTCCTCGTTAGCGAGACCGCCGGCCGCGATCGCCGACCGAGATCGCTGGCCGAGAACGCCGGCCGAGATCGCCGGCCGCGATCGCGGCCGCCGCGCCGCGCCGTTCGCCAGTTCCCGTCCCGATAAATTCCCGAGTAAAAAAAAATCCCGCCCGATGATCGGGAAAATTTGCTCCCGAAATTTTTCCCGAAATTTCGGGTCCCGTCCATCCCTATTTTTAATGAAAATACCAGCGCCACCATTTTTCCTGATGTTCCTACACATAATATCAGCAGCCACATATCCAGAAGGGGTAAAGATGTTAATTACATTATCAGTGAGCCAATGCTCGGAAACACAAATGACATAAATTTTCTCAGAGTTACAGAAATGATCCAATTCTAAAAGTTTATTTTTGATGCATTGAGTATTGACCTGTAAGATGTTTAAGAAATGCATTTTATTATTTATATTGCATTGCTGGCTATTCCCTAAGTCATCTATTTTATCGTTTTGGCGGCTGGCTTTGCTCTTAAAAAATATCTAGGCCTACAAGCAATTTGTACTAAACTTATCTTCAGTGGTCAAAATAATTTTTGAGATATTTTGATTACCAGGCAGACTTTTGTTTGACTCTCAATTATTAAATTACAGGTATAAAAATAATGATTTATTTAATAATAAAAATAACAATATATGTATTTAGGACAAACAGTTTTCACAGTTAAATTGATGATAATCTGTAAGAACCTTACTGGGTACTATACTGGATATTCTTGGAATTATTATTTTTGTTTTTGGGTTTTTTCAACAATTTAACAAATGATTGAGCTTGACTTTTGACTTAATGTTTCGGCTTTCAGCTGTATGTTGGTAGACAGGTTAAAGCATTGAAATACAAATCATTATGCCACCTTTGCAATACTCATACAAAACTATGAGAAACAAGAGATGTGGAAGACTGCCAGGGTTAAAATAAGAATTGCAAAACCTTTTTCCTCCCACCTCTAATGTAATCAAACTTCACTCCTAGTATAGTTTTACTCTGTTTCCCTTGATAGGTACACAATTAACTTTTTTTTACTATTGAAACGGTGGTTACCAAATTATTAGTGATGTGCTGGAGAAGTAAATGTCTCAGTGGTACTTACTGAACAGCCAGACCAGGAAGAACAGTTCGAGCATGAAGTAGCCTCCGTTGTCAACAATCATACCTGTGATCATCGTGATCACCCCCAGTCCCAGGTTCTGGATGGCTTGGGCTCTGGAACAAAATCAATATAATAATAAATAACTGTAAATAAAACTGTGACAGCAATATTGGTTCATGGCTGCCAATATAAGCCAATTTTGTATTTGCTTTCAATTGGAAACAAGTTCAATAAATGTTAAAACTTTTCCACACCTGCTATTCAAGGTGTTCTTAAAAAAAAGTGTCACAAACTTCCGGGACTGATAGTAAATGTCAATTTGAAAAAAAATGTCTTGTTCACATGTCGAAAAATCCTTTGTTGAGCCGCTAGCCGATAATTTGGTTTTTAAAACTAAATCATTTTTATTTCCCTAACAAATCATTATATGACGTTCATTTTTGGCATGAATCTTTGTCAAAAATGTTCATTTTCAGGAGAAAAATATTTTTTCGATGTGTATTTTCAAAATGGCAGTTATTTAAAATATTAAAACTCAAATATCTCAAAAACGGTAAATTTTAAATACTCCCCGTCGCAGCAGACCTGCGCACTCAGGGAATTTCCAAATTAGGAATATTAATTTTGACCACATAAAACTGTAAACCAAACAAAATCACATGCTCATAAATAGGGAAATAAATGGCTATTCTCCTTATGATAATTATAGGGAGAGTATGCAGGTATGCTGCCATGGGGAACACTAAAAGTAGGTTTTTATCATAAAAAATTTATTTCGACCATATGGAGCCATGTACTAAGTTTTATCAATATCTGTCCATTGCTAAATGAGTTTTCCTATTCTCCATATAATTAACATGGGAAAAGAGTATGCAGGTTTGCTGCCATGATAAGCGCAAAACCAAGATTTTTTTACCATAAATGGATGAATCTCAACCAATTGAATCAGAATACCAAGTTTCATCGAAAAATATTGGTTAGTAAGTGAAATATTAACACATCCCTATTCTCCATAAGATTAACATTTTCAATACTCAATACTCGGCCCAGATCTCTGGAACGTTGCCTATGACAGCCTCCTGAGGTCCGAGATGCCTGAGGAAACCACTTTGGTTGGGTACGCCGATGACGTCGCAGCTCTCATTGCTGCACGCAACGTTGAGCTGGCCCAACTGAAGTTGAACCGAGTTATGCGGGTGGTCAACAACTGGATGTCCGATCACGGTCTCTCGCTTGCTCTCAGTAAGACGGAGATCGTGATTCTTACGAAGAAGAGGATCGACACCGTCGTCCCGTTTCGAGTGGGAAGGGAGGTGGTCACATCAACTCGTGCCGCCAAATACCTCGGGGTTATGGTGGACACCAAGTTAAGCTGGAGGGATCAGATCTTCCGTACGGCGGACAAGGCCGCCAAGGTAGTGACTTACCTTAGTAGGCTGATGGCCAATGTCGGGGGTCCCCGATCCAGCAGAAGACGTCTGTTGATGTCCGCGGTCCAGTCCGTGCTTCTTTACGGGGCAGAGGTGTGGGCAGGCGCTCTAGATAAGGAGTGCTACAGGTTGCGACTCGCCCGGGTTCAGCGTCAAGCTGCGCTCCGGGTGTGTTCAGCCTACCGGACAGTGTCCGAGCCTGCCGTCCTGGTGGTCGCCGGAGTCATCCCTGTCAAGCTCTTGGCAGGGGAGAGGAAAGCGATTTATCAGAGACAAGGCGAGATCGGCAAGGACACGGCAAGAACAGAAGAGCGCTCCCGAACCTTCCAGCAGTGGCAACACAGCTGGGAGCACGACACTCGAGGACGATGGACTGCGCGACTTATCAAGCAGGTCCAACCATGGTTGGAACGGCGGCATGGGGAGGTGGACTACTACCTGACCCAATTTTTGACAGGTCACGGCTATTTTCGATCGTACCTGAACCGGATGGGAAAGACCGGTTCACCGGACTGCATTTATTGCCCGGGTGTTCCCGACGATGCGGAACACACATTCTTCCGCTGTCCCCGTTGGGAAGGGCCCCGCCTGGAGGCCACACAAATCTTTGGTGCATTTTCGGTGGACTCGGTCTGCCAAAAGATTTTGGAGGATGAGGGCAACTGGGATTGTTTGTCACAGTTCGTCCGGGGCATCCTCCTGGAAAAGAAAACCGATCTGGACCACGAAGTGGCCCAGATCACTTGATCGAGCGGCTGGATAAGGAGCGAGCCCCACGGGCGTAAGCCAAATTTAGGCCTAGCCTGACGTAATGTGACAAACAATTCCAGGTTAGATTCCTAAAGAGTAGAGGAGGTTTTTTAGTGGGTAAACCCGTTTTTAGGGGAGCCCCACACTACAGGCTGGCCACCTGTGTGCGTAATGCATTTTTCCGCCTCTCCCTCAAAAAAAAAAAAAAATAAAAAAAATAAGATTAACATTGGAGCCCCAAAATACAATGTACTGCCTTTAGACTTTGTAATATCTCGGTAACCAATGGAGATAGAACAAAGCTTCAAAATACTAAATTGTGTGTTTTTTTGAGCTAAATCCAATGGTCAAAATAAAAATTTAAAATTTTTAAAATTTACATATCAAAAATGCAAAAAACCCTATTTTGGGGTACAAAACCCCCCAAAACTACCCCTTCCGGTAGGTCGATATGTCTGGTTTACGAACTCATCCGAATAAACGTAGGATTACACATCTCTACCAAATTTGGTGTCGATCGGACCGTTTTTACGAGAGTTATCGTGCCTAGGGACACATATACATATATAAATATACAGTATACATATATATAAAATTTTTAATGACTATTATTTTTGGTCTCTGGGCACCTAAAAACGAAAAAGTAACATGGTCCCGAGCTTAGGTCTTACCATGAAACCTACGGTAATAGCTTATTCCCTATGGGAAATTCGCTAAAAAGACAAAGAAGTGTAAATCTAATTTATGTAACCAATAATATCAAATTTATGAGGATCTGAGGACAAATAATGGAGTACTGCATTGTGATTTTCAATCAAAATTACCTTAATTTGTATTCATTATTGTAAAATCAATGTTTTTATACATAAAAGTCGCAATAACTACATTATTTGTTGTCAGATCTTTATACATTTTGTATTATTAGTAATATAACTAAATTAAATTTGTCAACTTTTTTGTCGTTTGTAAATTTGTTCTTGTTGTGAAATTTACTGTTTTTGAGATATTGGAGTTAAAAATTTGCTGATATTTTGAAAATATACTTCGGGAAAAAAATTTCCCTGAAAATAAACATTTTTGTGGCAAAGTTTCATGACAAATGTGAACTTCATATAATTATCTGTTATGGAAGTAAAAATTATTTATAGAGTTAAAAACAAAATGGCGGCTAGCGGCTAAACGAAGGATTTTTCGACATACGTCAAGAGGACATTTTTGTTCAAATTGACATCATATCAGCCCCCGAAGTTTCATGACATTTTTTATGAACACCCAGTATATGAAGTCAAACTTTACTTCTCTTAATGAGGGAGTAAAATGTTTCTTTGTCTTCCTAGACAGGTAACATAATACTTTGTCTCCCAATAGAGACAAAGTTACCTAATTCTAAGAATAACAATCTGGCAACACCTTCTTTCTATTCTAGAGAGCAAGTGAAAAGCCAGCTGATTATTAGCTGGCAACAATTGGTATTCCAAGTTTTTGAGGTTAGACAACCAACACGATGCATTGGATAGTGATTGCTAACAAACTTTTTTCTGCGGGATTTAAATGTGGGTAAAAAATGTAATGTTTATTTTGGGAGGGAAGTGTTAGGTTGTCGTCTTGAGGGACAGCGAGGTTGGACATTTTACCAAGGTTAAATTTACAACTATTGTAATGTAATTAAAAATTGTGGCTCTACTGAGACAAGGCTAGATTAGGCAACTCCTATTTTTAAATGTCGCCCCATTTGTCATTTAAAACTGTGATTGAAACTTTAATATTTTACAATGGCTATTATTAACTTTTGTTTATTCTTGAACTAAACAAGGAAATATTTAGGTTAAAAAACTGTTCCAATCCACCAATAATTTGTTTTAAACAATGATTTTCTTCCATTACAAGGTACAAGTATTATTTGATACTTTTACTCTGCACCAAATCTGAATGAATTATTCAGTTTAACCCTCGGAACATTAATCGTCAATTTTTCGGCCCAGCTGTTTGACCTCCGAGCGTTTGAGTCGATTTTTCAACAGTTCGGTAACGTAACGTAATTTTATAGTGAATGACAGAAATGGACTTGTGAACGCTACCGCTGTTACTCAAAGCTATTCTAAGCTATCCAAAAACACCCATTTCAAATGGCGGAACGTGATTGGTTGTTTGTAAAATGCAATGAAAAATCTAGGGAAAACTGTTACCATCTTTGTAAACAACGAAATACATATTTTACCAATTGTTTTAAGGTTATGAATGATTAAAAGTGTTACTAATACCTTTATTTTACATTATTGGAATAAATTAATATGTTTTATCGAGTTTATAATCATAAATATAAGTAGGAATTAGTGTAATATTCCTAGCTTGATTTTACATGTGTTCTTATGTTATTAGGGTAAGGATTGTAGGACATATTTGGTTTTATTCAACATACATTTTTTTTTCAAATACTTCTAGCCTATATTAATTATATATTTTCTTGAACTGCATAAAATTCTAAACAAAATTTAATCTTGGAATTTTGAGTATGTGTGTCCAAAATTATTTTAGGGAAGAGCACTTTGCTCTCCTATACACACAATTTTATTGTAATTTTTTTTATTTTTAACCTATAGTTTAATTTTTGTAACAATAAGGGTAAAAATGTTTGTATTGTTAGGTAGTCCATTCTATCTACTTTCATATAATATATACATTTATAGTGCTAGGTCATAAAATATATTTTTACTAATTTTTATTTGAAGTATGCAAAATGCTTAAAAAATGTAAAAAATGTGTAACGCTCAAGGTCGCTATAAAGTCGCTATATTGAACGCTCGGAGGGTTTTAAAGTTGACTAATATACAACTGATTCTCAGTGATGTGTCACATAGTTTATCCATTTCCTGGACTTAATCAGAGATTGACAAAAAGTTGCTGTTTCTCTTTCTCTAATGTTATCCTGCAGAAGGCTGGCATATGGTTGGACTGATGAATGTTTTTATGTAAATTTGCAAACAAATAAAACTGGGTGTCAAACCATTAACGTAAGTAATATAATAAGAATGACGCTTTGTAGTCTATCTATAACCAGACTCATAGATTTGTTTCTAAGTTAACTATTAAACTCTCAAACTGTAAGTAGGCCTGTTAAATTTTCTATTAACTTTTTCTGATATAATAATTATTATTTTGTAACCTTTTTGTGTTTTAAATAAATTTTAAGTCAATAATTCAGCAGAATCTACAAATAGAAAACTTTTCATCTTGAAACCATAGTAACAACATCAATTCCTAAATTTAACACGCAAAATTCACCCAAGTGTACATCCAAGTACCAACATACCCACGACCACACCACACTACACTTATGTACAAATTTCTAGAGAGGACGGCATCTATCGCACGGCCCCGACTCGCTCGATGCTACTCGACGCGGCAGACAAAGTCGCGCGCTGGCAGTTGCGGGATCCCGCCGTGGGCCGACCCAGTGAAGAAACAACATCGTGACATGATCAACTCGATAGCGGCGCGGGTCAAGTTTAAACTGCCGGACCACCTGGTGCGTCCAACGTGCATCTCGGGGTCGGAGCCGGGCGAGGAACAGAGCTGCATGCTGGAGAACAAGGTGGGTGTCAGCCATCAGGGCGCGTTACAGATCGAATACAACACAGAGATGTGACCTTGGTATTTCAAAGAACGTCCATTGCCTACTAAACTCAAAATTCCTTAACAATTCCTGCACATTTAAAGACAAACCTGCAAACAAATGCTGCACATCGAAAATCAAACGTTTGCAAAATACTGCATTGATTGTGGGTTGTCAATTTTTTTTCGCTATTATTTAGGATAGTAATCATGAAACAACGAAAGATTACTGACACGTGGTCAGAAGTTAAAACTATGAAAACTATTTCTGCATGTTTCCCTTTGTGTTGTAATGGTAATTTACAAAAGTATATTTAATGTTTTGAGATTTAATATTCTGTCAATGATAAGATGATTATAAGATGAATAAGCAAGGATCTGTTAAGACTTCATCCTACTGAGGGATTCTTGAAAATCTTATAGGTTTCAAGTATGGAATGATAAATATATCAAATATCATTTGACATTTCTAAGACCTACTTAGAAGAGTACACTGCTATAAACCTGATACAATAAAGGAGATATTAATTTATTGAAGAAACCTGAAGCAGATATTTATTGACACATGTCTTTGATATTTTCATCTAGATCGTTACTCAACAAAATTACTCAATGAAACAGGATTGTATTGTGATATTAAATCCGTTCCGTTCTTATTTTCAAGGGAGTGTTTTGTCCCGTTGATCGACTCAAATACAAGTATCCGCCGTTCTCAGAAAACATGGCAATGATTCCCGGTGACGGAAGGATTTGGTGGTTCAACGCTCCACCGTGCAACATCAACAGAGAGGACCACATGTTTGTTGAGAAGCCGGATGTTAATGAATTTTAAACTCAACAAAAAGTAATATATTGCATTCTTTTGGCTGCCTGATTTCCTTAACTAAATAAAGTCACCTTACTATTCATTTATGAACTTGATATTTTATTGATTATGTAAATGTACATAATTTACATAATAGGAGGTACTAATGAGTACAATAGACTCCCTCTTAGTACTTGAAAACAACTCTAAATATTACTGTATTATTATAATTTATAGCTAACATCCCATGCACATGAAATCCACGACTAAGCTTAACTAATAATAATTTATTTCTTTATTGTGGTGTACTGGATAGCAGGCCGAAGTGCGTCCACTTCCATCCAGGGCAGTACATTTTAATTGGTTTGATAACGTTAAAACGTTGAAATGAATGATACAGTAGACATGAAAACTTCCCGGCGAAACACAGCCAGGCCAAAGTGCGTCCACTTCCATCCAGGGCAGTACATTTTAATTGGTTTGATAACGTCAAAACGTTGAAATGAATGATACAGTAGACTGAGACATGAAAACGTTCCCGGCGAAACACGGCCGGTTAAAGTGAAGTTGAGATGAAAAATGGGCGGTTGAAAAGATGTCATTTTTTGTCAGTTTATTCCGGTGAAAGCAGAGACGAGTAAGGTGGCTGATTAAGGGGGAGCCTACTGTATCAGTTCTTGGGTTGAAATTTCATACAGTTGCACAGAAAACTTAATTTGTTCTTTCGGTTGTAATATCTGCTTTATTTAAATTTAAATAACTGTTAGTAAACTATCTAGTGTAATAAGACAATCAGAGCATTCTTTTGGCTCATCTATGAACTAGTCACCATACACCCACATACCACTAGCTTCACGTTTAAATTAATGTTTTCTGTCCTGAGCAAAACAGGCTTTGTGATTCATTGTGGGCCCGTAATTTGCAAACTAAATATTCTTTGATCAAACCTTGTTAACAAAATGTACTTATGTACATTAAGGCTCACATACTTATGTATATCGCTTAATGCTTTCAAACAAAGTACTTAAAAAGTTTCCTGAGAAATTTTCATATAAATATTACAAACTCATTCAAAACCTTCCACTCCGTACTTTAAAAATGACTGTAAGAGGACTAAAACAGTAAAAATACGATAACTATTTTTTAAGGCTCGTTAAATATTCATTAAAGACAACTAAATGTGCAAGGAGGACCTGTGAAAACATGATTAAATACAACTAGTAAAACTGACAACACCCTTATCAAAATAAGACCTTTCTTGGGTGATAAAGTCACTTTCTTAGTTCAAGTGCTAAATAAAACCCCACATAAGCAAATTCAAAGCAAAATCTTCCACTCAATTTTTGAGATCTGTTAAACTGAAACCATTAGGGTACAGAAAACCAATCAAAATAAACAAATCACCTTTCTCTTTAACTGTTGTTGTCCATAACCTGGTGTGGAGCCAGTGACTTTAACCTCGACTGGTTTTGCAATGCTAATGCAGTCTGTTGAGATTGTAACTATTGATTGAGCTATCCGCATACTTTCAGGCCCTGTCCCCTTAAGAATCGTGTAGCGAAGCCTTCAGGAGTCACAAGACACTAACCACAGTAAGTATCACTATATATACTTACGAGGTGGCCCGTGCGCAAATTGCGCATTTCATGATTCTGTATGATTTGTTTACTATCTGGCTTTTAAAATTCATATGGAGATAATCAGGTGTTAAATTACAATTCACAGTAAAGAACTTGCATTGAAAGTTGGTCAACATTTTAAAGCGCCCTCTAGAAATAAATGAAAGGCGAGGGGGGCGAAGCCCAAAACGATATGACTTTTTTAATTATGATTCGTCACTGCAGTATATCCTAAGCTTTAAAATGACACATCAATCTTAAAAATCGGTTCAGCAGTTCGAGAGAAAAAGGGACGTAACAGACGAAACCCTTATAGAAATAAGAAGATAGATAACAACAATGCATGTGCGGAAGCAATATAACAGGTGATGGGCCGATTCCGATTCTCATTTCACCTCGATACCGACAGTATCAAGGAGTTGTCGATACTCAATACTTTGGGTCTTTGTGTTGAATTATGTATAGATTCTGACCTAAAATGTGCAAAATCTAAAATATCAATTACCTAAAATTTCTGAAAGGATTTTGTGATGTTTTCCTCGTATTACATTGAAAGAAAAAGATTATAGGCTTTTAAAACTAATTATTTCATCAATAACATATTAACTTCAACATTCATCAGTAGCGGCTCGTGGCCCATGCCCCAGCACAAGACCCCACAGGTTTTGAGGCGGGCGGCGCAAAGAGTTGCTCCGGGTGACAGGAAGGGGAGTCAGAGAAAGTCAGGCGCTTAAAAAACAAAATAAAGAGAGGGAAAACGGCAGTTTTTATGATATCAATTAATATTCCTCAAATTATTTATCTTTAAAGATGCAACACAAGAGAGTATGTCAATGGTCTTGTTTGTATGATTTTGAAACTCATATAGATAGATACAAGGAAGCCCCCTCTAGAAGATTTGAGCATCAATCTAAGGTTGCGGTGTCGTCAACCTAGGCTTGTAGGTACAAATATTCTAGTGTTGGACGAATGGTACGACATAGATGCCAATTTTTAGATGGGGTGCGCGAACTGGCGGACATCCATTTTGATTAAATTTTTTATGGGGTGTAAAGCAGCATTTACTTGAACGAGTTCCCAAACCAGAATGATCGGACAATGTTAAAGGGGTTTTGTGGCTTTTCAAAAAAAGTCAATAATGGGTTTTTGGCTTTTTTGGCAATCTAACAATTTTAACTTAAACCATTTAAAAAAGCTAAAAAAAATCTGATATTTTTAATTTTTAACTCATCTTAAATAGTTGTGGAGAGAATAAAAAAATATTTTTCCTAAGTTATTCTCATGGAAAATCAACAAAACACTTTATTTTGATTATTTATTGAGATATTTTGATAAAATTTTGTATGTAAATTCACTAGGCAGGGTATAAGTAGTATTTACTCACAAAACGTATGTGGTGGCAAACCTAAGAACTCACCCCCATGGTACTTATAGGGAAAATAAAAAATAACAGAACCTGGTAAAACTTGGTTTGTACATTCACTAAGTAGGGCTAACTTTATATTTCCTTACAAAATCCATAAGGCAGCAAACCTACATACAAAATTAAAAAATACCAAAATTCCATAGGAAATTCGCTGAGCGCACAGGTCTGCAGCGACGGGGGTATTATCTACAAAAGGCCTCATATTGTAATGTTTTTCTAATTGTTTTCTAATTAAAATTTTTTACCTATTTTGTTTTGATAGAATAATAAATATATTTTGTTATATTATTTTGAATCTTGTGACCCTCCCCCAATATGTTAAGCTATTATTAGAATCAGTATCAAATACAGAATTGAGAATTGAGATCCAAATTTTAATTTTAGAATCTGAATCAGTACTTGAATTGAGAAATTCTGAAATTGGCCTAAAAATAACAGAAGAGGAGTAGATCTTCATCCCTATGACACAAGAACGGAAAACAACTTCACTATTCCTCAACACAGACTATCTTCGAGAAGCAGCCCACATACATTGCAACCAAATTCTTCAACATTCTGCCGGAAGGTATAAAGAACATCAACGACCATGAAGATATGTGGAAAATCTTGGATTCTTGAGCGTCTTTTCTACTCAAATGAAGAGAATAACTGCCCTGGAGGGAAGGCACAAGACCAGAATAGAAGACCTGGAAACCAAACAAAGATATTTCCTTCCAAGAAGAAGCTTTGTATCATATAACTTTCTGACAATGTACAGATATTAATGATTATGCACGACACTGTAATAAATAAACAAGTGTACTCACACTCCGTAGGCAGTGCCCAACTGGTACTGAGGTATGATATAGGCCACCAGGGGCCACAGGCTGCCCGCCAACATGGAGTACGCCAGTCCGATGATGCTCTGCAGACAAACATCTCATCAGATCAAACCAAATCATATCCTACATTGCTCGTCAACATTACAATAACGCACAAACATTACACATTACAGACTTCATGTTAAAATACCCCCCGTCGCAGCAGACCTGCGTACTCAGCGAATTTCCAAATTAGTAATATTAATTTTGACCAGCTAAACATGTAAACAAAATTTCATCACGTGCTCATAAATAGGGAAATAAATGTCTATTCTCTTTAAGATAATTATAGGGAAAGAGTATGCAGGTATGCTGCCATGGGGGACACTAAAAGAAGGTTTTTAGCATAGAAAAAATTTATTTCGACCATATAAAGCCATATAGTAGTAAGTTTCATCAATATCTGCCCATAAATAAAAGAGTTTGGCTATTCTCCATAAGATTAACATGGGAAAAGAGTATGCAGGTTTGCTGCCATGATAAGTAAAAAAACCGAGATTTTTTAACTTAAATGGACGAATCTCAACAAAATGAAGCTAAATACCAAGTTTCATCCAAAAATATTGGTTAATAAGTGAAATATTAACACATCATTATCCTCCATAAGATTAACATTGGAGCCCCAAAAGACAATGTACTGTCTTTAGACTTTGTAATATCTCGGTAACCAATAGAGATAGAACAAAGCTTCAAAATACTAAATTGTGTGTTTTTTTGAGCTAAATCCAATGGTCAAGATAAAAGTTTAAAATTTTTCAAATTTACATATGAAAAATGCAAAAAACCCATTTTTGGGGTACAAAACCCCCCAAAACTACCCCTTCCGGTAGGTCGATATGTCTGGTTTTCGAACTCATCCGAATAAACGTAGGATTACACATCTCTACCAAATTTGGTGTCGATCGGACCATTTTTACGAGAGTTATCGTGTCTAGGGACACATACATATATATATACATATATATATATATATATATATATATATAAATTTTAATGACTATTATTTTTGGTCTCTGGGCACCTCAAAACGAAAAAGTAACATGGTCCCGGGCTTAGGTCTTACCATGAGACCTTCGGTAATAGCTTATTCCCTATGGGAAATTCGCTAAAACTAATAAGATTCTTGTTGCAAATACAACAAACAGCTTAAATATAAAAAATGACCCGGAAAGGTTATTTCAGAAATTTACAGAAAAAGAAATTCAACTTATCTTGATCTTTCAAAAGGAGAATAAAGTCATTTGGACATTTCATAACTAACCAATTCTTTAATTCATTCTTGAACTTAACACCACTGAGTTCTTTAATCCAGGTACAAAAATTATCTTATATAATAAAAGAGTACATTTAAGGGTCTAGAGAGAGAACTTCTGAACGGATCAAGGCCGTTTTGGTGTCAATTGATTTCTTATGACCCCTATATGATAAGAAAAATATAGCATCCCTCAGAAAGTGCCTTATAAAGCCGCAAAATGAAAATTAGACCTTATTTAGACCAATCTAAGACGTGATTTTGTCAATTTGTTTACTGCTCCAGGAGATCCATATCTTACATTGAAATTTGACACCACTGGCTGCTTTACAAAGTGTTTTTGTAAACAAAACAGACAAATTTTCAATTCTATGATAATTTATAGATATAAATTAAATCAAGGACACGTTGAAATGGTTTTTAAAGCAGTAAAATAAATATTTAACAGCTGATGTTTGAATAAAATTTTGATTTCTATACTATAAAGAGAGTTTTCATCATACCATTGTGATAAACATTTTTTTCGGAACTGTCAGCTGTGATCGAAACTAGTTGATTCCCGGTGGGTTGGATAAACGTGTTGGTAAACAAAGTTTTCGGGACTAGTCCTCGAAACAGTGGTTTTCGGGACTAGGCCGGAAAAAAACTTCCAATGTTTGACACCACCAGCGCTGCTATTCTGCTTAGTAACTTAAACCTCATTGACTCCAATGTCAAACAGCTGATTGTTTAGTTGTAAATAGTTCAAATACAAGATAAACAAATAACAACGTAAGAGGGTGTATATAGGTTAAAATTTATTAATTTTTATCCAAACTGTTAATTTATTAAAGGTGGTATGATGAAAAGTACTGTTTGTAACTCGTCCGAAAGTGATATATCAGTGCTCGATCGAATTCAAGTACTCGGCTTCGCCTCGTACTTGAAACTCGATCTTGCACCGATAACGACCACTTTCTGGACTAGTGACGAAATGTACTATTATTTAATATAGATAATTGCATTCATGTATTTACACTTACGAGCTATTTATTAATATTTGTTTACACATATGTTTTTATAACTACCAACTAATGAGCTTTGTTTTCAAATATATAAACATAATCTTTTGATTGTAAAATTCTCCCCACCGTATTGTAAACCATTAATTTTTGTTATAACTAAACATAACGTCCTTATATTCTTATTTTTCATCCTTTTAAGGTTGTGTAGGTTTATGCTTCTGGTTCTACATGTTTGTTGTTCCCAAGTTGGATTATTGTTTCCACTGAAATAAACAATGGAGTACAAAATGTGAAAATGCGGAACAATGAACTGGAAGAAATGAGTCTTCAAATATACAAGAAGAAATAAGAAAAGGAGATGAAAATAAAGTGGAAACAAAAAACATATAATAAACATTTTTAATAGTGTTTTAGTGAAGGTTAAAAATCTACTATACGATTGACTTAGAGGACAATGCAGTAACACTTACTACACCCAGGAATATTCTTCTATATCATTGCTTGAAAAAGGCAAATCAGAACTTGAAAGCAAGGTTCAATTAGATGCATAAACACTGTGGAAGAGCCCACAGAATATGGTTCTCAGTGATGGTGGTTATACCAAAACCTAATGCTGACGTAAGACTCTGCGTGGATATAACAAAATTAAACAAGAACTATTGAGGCAAACATGTCAGAGGTTGAAGACACACTTAATCAGATTGGTAAATCTCCAGAGTTCAACAAAAAGATCAAATTCCAAATTCTGGCATATTAAATGGACTTTGAGTCAGCGAAATTACACTACCAATAATCTTTTTAAGAATCTTTTTAGATTCCTTGCTCCAAAAGATTAACATTGAAACTTTAAAAGCCTGTGGGTCTTAGCCCTGGAGTGCAATGAGAATTACATAGAATGGGATTCTGCTCATCTACAGGACTATACCTTTCCTGCGCGGATTTTTCCTACGATGCACATGAGCTGAGGAAAAAAGGAGGAAAAGAAACATGCTTGCCTATTATAGAAGACTATGAAATCGCCCACTGGTCGAAATTCGACAAAATATTTAGTTTATCTTGGCTAATAAGTTAAAAAAAATTATAGATAAAACAAACTGTTCTTCCTGATTTGCTATAATTAGTTATTACAACTGCTGTTTCATGATCAGATTATCCTTCTCCCATAAGATTAACATTGAAACTTTCAAAGCCTGTAGCGCGTAGCCTCGGGGGCCAATGTGAATCAAAATACCATTCTGCTCATCTGCAAGACACTACCTTTCAAACGGTATGCGCGGGTTTCTTTTACGTTGCTCACAATCTGAGAAAAAAGGAGGAAAAGAAACATGCTTGCCTAATACAGGAATATATAGATAACTATTCTCATTGCTAAAGAAATGGAAAATTTTAGTTTTAATACTATGTTGTATGTGTATTAATAAATTCTGTGACCATTTTCAAACGTGAACATCAAATTCCTGAATAATCATCATGAAAAATACCCGTCATTTTTGACGGGCTGTTTGCTAGTTATAAAATATAGTACCTCTGACATGAGGACTATTTGTGATTGTCTGAGATCTTCTTTACACTCTATGAACATCTAGCCTACATCTAGTGAGATGGTTATGAACCTCCTCATTTCCAACAGTAAAGAGTTTATCATTAGACGCTAGGGCAACAGTCTGATAAATTATTACGGACATTTTCCATCACTATTTTTACTAATCAGTGAAAGAAAATGACCACAAAAATTTACTAGACAATAACATCAAAATTCACCATTACGAACAGTGTTGGGGAAGCTACTTTTTAAAAGTAGCTAGCTACAGCTACAGCTACATTTTCAAAAAAGTAGCTAACTACAGCTACAGCTACTTTTTCAAAAAAGTAGCTAGCTACAGCTGCAGCTACATTTCAAAAGTAGCTAGCTACAATTTAAGCTACTTTCACAATCCGGTCGTTTTTCTCTTGGAATACCACCATTAACAGCACCATTTTGCCACTTACAAGTACAATTAAGCTTTTTTTATATAGGCTTATACCTTGTTTTGGTATCGTTCATAGTTTCATTTTACATAATTATTTGTGACTCTATGGATAAACTAAACCTAGATAAACTTAATAGTGGTATTAAAATATAAATTGTCGAATAAGAAGATTTAAATCAAAGAAGTAAACAACAATATTAATTAAGTTATCCTCACAAGTTTAAACATTTTTTGTAGGCCGGTCACGGAAAGGTTAATGCTGGCGCATGCGTATGAACAACAGTATAAGAAGGACCAGCTTCTTCAGTTTTATCGCCTATCTTGCTGTTAGGCCTACTCATTGCCATTATTGTTAGATGAGTTAAGACAGAACATAAGTATGAAGCAATCAGTAAAGTAGGCCTACTAATACAAATTTACAGAGTTCGGGAAGTAAACGTTCACATCAACAGCAATCAACAAGGTTGAGGTTATGTTTTTGTATCGTTAAGCCAGTATAGTCTTACAGTAACAATTGAACAACTAGTATATTTATTAGAATTTGTTTACTCGTCACGTCGCTTCTCATTATTGCAAACATTTCTTTTCTGACCTGAGCGATCTTGGCGGTTCGCAAGCATAGTGCACTAGTTTGGTTTCTTTCATTAACTATGAATTCATAGTGAATGGTTTCTATAATACAGAACAGTGGAATACTACTAGCACACCTAGTGGCCAGCAAAAACAACAAGAGAACAAGACTGTGGTGGTTGTCATGTTTTGGTTACCCTACTCATTTTGGACTGGAGCGTCTGGTGATGGCAATGGATTGAAAATAATCTTTGATCCCAACGAGCAAAAAACATAACAGCTGACTAACCATACAAAGGTTTCACTCGTGTACATTGGGAAACTATGAATTATGTAATGTAAACACAATTATAATGTTTTATTGAAACTAAAGTAGTGAGAAAAGTAGCTAAATAATCTGCTACAACTACTCTAAAAATGTAGCTTGCTACAGCTACAAGCTACTTATTTTCAAAAGTAGCGGAGTGACGATACTAAAAAAGTAGCGCGCTACTCCCCAACACTGCCAACAATGAAATTAAATCAAAGATTCTGATAAACATTGCATAAAAAGTCATAATATTCACATTCAGAGAAGTAAAAAATTAAGTAAAAAATTCTTTTCAAGATTGGTGTTAATTAACACTTGACAACAATATACGAAAGGCCTTTTTAAGGATAAATACCCTTTTGAAGTGAGAAACAAGTAATACCCCATATTATCAGACCGTAGGAATAAAAAGGTAAAAACCCAAAAAGTAGATTGATCTTAATATTTTAAGAAAGTGAATACCCAACAATTCTACTAAGTTAACAGGCTTGATGTTAATTCAGCACAAACATGGTCTACAAGCATTTTCCAAGTCAAATTTTTATCAGTATAGACTACAACATTTGCAAGATTCAGCACACTTAATATGACGGGTCCTTGGACAAAGTTCTTACAAAAAATCTCAGCAAAATTCCAGGACTTTTTCAAGGACATTATAAGGACCTTCCATAATTTTTAAGAACTACGGAAAGTGCAAATATTTATTTAGCTTTTTACTTAGTTTTGCAGGATTACACATATTGGACATTATCTATTGCTTTGAAAAACATGAGGTAAACCAGCTCCAGAACAAGTGATACTGGGCAGTGGGCCTTACACAAGGTAAGAACTTGTATGTTGAATGATTGAAAACAATTAAATTTTCAGAGTCAAATGAATGTTTGAGTGATTAATAACTTTGCTACACTCATGGCACACAGTTTATTATTAACTGGTAAAAAATAATGGATTCAGGCACCGCTTCTGTATGAACCTGATTTTTTGCCCATAGTTTATTCAACCAACTAGATAAAAGTAAGCAATAAAAAAAAACTATCCTCGTTGCAGCCGACCTGCGTCCTTAGCCAATTTCCAATTTCTGTTATAGTTTAATCAACAAAATATTTTATTTTATAGTAATGTATTAAATTTATGTAAAAATACTTTAAATCATTACTCAAATTGTTAATACATATAAGAATATAGTTTTTCATTATATAATAGGCCTACATGTATTTGCATCAATTATTTACATACATTAATTACACATAATCACATTAATTACGGATATAATTAGTTTTAAGACCAGGAAAAATGTGCATGGCGAGAGGTGCAATGCACACAAAATGATCTGTATTGTCCGGAGATGACTTGTTGGCCAGTGAGGGGGTTGCGGGGTGAGAGGGAAAGTAAAGCATGCCATTGGCCAAAACAATTTGCTTTTTGTTTTTGGTTTTATTTTATTTCACCATATGTTAAGCTATCAACAAAAACATACAGCATCCCTACGTTGTTTTCTTTTTCTTTTATTTTTCAGTCAGCTGTCTTTCTGTACATTGAATTAGGCTAGCTAGTTTGTCAACAAAGATAATTGTTTACTTTTTTTTAGCAAAATGTTTTCATGTAGAATAGTACAATCTAAGTTTGTTTATATTCCTTAGTTAACCAAATGACCGATAGGTTTCGGACGTAAATTTCCCCTCGCCCCCCAACCCCCTCAGTGGCCAACAGGTCATCTTCCAACAATATATAAATCCCAAAATGTAAACATTAATATGACAAATGAAGAAATTCAGCTAATCAGCTGATTATAACCAGACCCCTCTTCCTATTCCTTCTCCCATTATACAGTTATTTTAATTAAAATACCATGGATTTTAATATACAGGTTTGCTGCCACACGGGTTTCCGACCAAATATTAGTTACTCATCACATAATGAAGTTATATTCCAAATTTTATTGAAATATGTTAAAAAATTAACGATATACAAAATTTTATTAATTTCCCATAAGAATAACATGGAAAACCTTTTTGGTGTTTTCTAAAACAATAAAATCAATAGGCAGGGTAAACTCACCATTGTTATAAAAGGATTGACAAACGTAAACGCGAGCATCCCGTGAGCGATGATGGTGCAGAATATGGAGGCTGAGACCCAGAAAACGTTGCGGCCGGTCTTGTCCACGATGTAGCCGGACACGGGCGAGAACGCGGCCGACATGATGTATAGTATGCTGTTGGCGTGGCTGGCTTCCGCGTCCGACATGCCAAACTTGCGCTCAAAAAACACCCTAGGAAAAAATATGAGATTGGTACTTGGTCTTTATAAGCACCATTTACTGTAAGTGCAATTGGTTAGGTTAGGTCAGGTTACCATAATTATACAGGGTGTGTCCGAATTCTCTACAGACCTTTTCAGGTATTATTCCTGGCCTAAAGTAAAGCCAAAATATCATATCCAAAACTTCTTCGCCACTCAGCTGCCATTTTGAATTTTTTAAAGAATAGTTGTTAATTTGAGAACGCCTTGTTGTAATAACTTGAAACTTAGTATGTATACAGCTTTTTAGGTAAAAGGCCTGATTGAAGAAAAATAATCTATTATTTACGATTCATATTTCCAAAATGGCTGCTGTTTGAAATCTTTAATCTTAAATTGCAAAAAACTACATAAGAAACCAATATTTATGTTTGGCTTATTATATGTTTTTAGAAAGTTTTATTTCAAAGTCAACCATATAAAAATTAAGGAAATTGTTTCATTTTTATATGAAGTTTAACGTTACAGATTTTAAACACCCTCCATTTTAAAAATATGAATTGTAAAAAATGATAATTTTTCCTCAACTAGGCCTTTACCTCAAAAAGGCCTTTACCTGGGGGGTGATGTTGTTCGCGTCCGCAGCATTCCATTAAAGTTGCACGTACTCCCCGGGTGGTGCTAAACCAACAACAACTTTGGCAGCTGAACTGTCACATACAGTGATCTCTCGGCTATGCCAGCTGCCAGACAAAATCCAAACGGCCCTTTCCAGGGCCAATTTAGAAATTTAGGCTGTGTTTTAAATGTTTGTCATTTTAACGTAGAGGGTCTGAGCAAATCTAAAAGTGACAGCCTCAGCAAGGTGTTGCTTGAAAATGAGGTTGATGTCCTCGCACTGCAAGAAACACACGCAGAAGACTTAGAAAACAGTGCGAGGGGCAACATCCCAGGATATAGGCTGGTGGAGGAAATAGGTCACAGGGTCTATGGAGTGGCGACGTACGTTAGACACGACATAGACGACGTATCAGTCTCCCACAAAAGTTGTGATAACAACATATTTGTTGTTGCTGTTAAGGTGTCTGCGACTACTATTGTAAATGTCTACAAACCACCGAACACCCAGTGGTCAGACACAGTTCTCCCAACTTTTGAACATCCTGTGGTATATGTAGGTGACTTCAACAGTCATCATACGCAGTGGGGATACTCGTCCGATGATGACAACGGCACTCGTCTTTCAAGTTGGACTGAAAATAACAACCTTTTCTTGGTATATAATGCCAAGGACCCACACACCTTCCATTCAGCCCGATGGTGGCGTGGGTACTCTCCAGACTTGTGCTTTTGCTCCCGTGAACCATCAGCAACACCCGTGCCTACTTCCAGGATGGTCCTTGGTGCATTCCCCCACTCTCAGCACAGGCCTGTAATAATATCAGTGGGAATGCAAATTCCACTAGTGAGATCTTTTCCTCGGCCTAGATGGAACTTTAATAAAGCTGAGTGGGAGGCCTTCTCATCAAGGCTTGATAGCGGCATCAGGTTCATCCCCTCTAAAATAAAAAACTACGATTGGTTCACACGTCTTGTCCTGTCTTCCGCTAAGGCGACAATCCCAAGAGGTTTTAGAAAGGAATACATACCAGGATGGAGCAGAGAGTGCGAAGATCTTTACAGTGAGTTTACAGACACTGCTGACGGAGATGTAGCTGACCAACTACTTAACTCTCTCGACAACTCCAGAAGAGAGAAGTGGGTGAAAACTGTCGAGAACCTGAACTTCACCAAAAGTAGTCGGAAAGCTTGGTCTCTGCTCAGGAAACTCTCCACTGGTAAATCAAGTGAAAAACACGATGCCTCACAGCCTAGCCCTCGTGAAATTGCTAAACGCCTCTCCGTACTTTCAAAACCTGTTCGTTCGTCTGCAGACAGAAAAATTAATTTCAGGCTTAATGACATAAAGGAGAGTCGGCAAGCACCCTTGGAAGTCTCTAGACCCTTCACTTACGACAAGCTGGAAGCGGCGATTGATGCGATGCCAATTGGCAAAGCAGCAGGCTTGGATGACATTTTCCCGGAGTTTATAAAACACTCGGGTAACAAGGCTAGACAGTGGCTTCTTGAAGTTTTTAACACCACTCTGAAAACCGGCGACATGCCTGGGATATTTAGAAAATCCAAAATCATAGCTATCCTGAAGCCCGGAAAAGATCCAAAACTGCCTGAAAGTTATCGGCCAATAGCTCTTTTAAGTGTTTGTTATAAGCTGCTAGAGAGGTTGATTTATAACAGAATCCTCCCTATTCTCAATGCCAGCATCCCTGTTGAACAAGCTGGATTTAGGCCTGGTCGCAACTGCTGTGACCAGGTTCTGGCTCTGACTTCTTTCATTGAGGATGGGTTTGAGCGAAGACTGAAAACCTCTGTGGCTTTTTTAGATCTGACTGCAGCATATGACACTGTCTGGAGAAAAGGCCTCCTAGTTAAATTTTACGACCTTATTCCTTGCCCTTTCTTGTTGCGTCTCCTCAACTCAATGCTCTCCAATAGGATGATAAAAGTATATCTGGGACGCAGAGAAAGTACGTTTAGGCAACTAAAGGATGGCCTGCCGCAAGGGTCAGTGCTCGCCCCACTGCTCTTTAATGTGTATACTGCCGACATTCCTGTAACTCGGTCCTTCAAGTTTATATATGCAGACGATATTGCATTGGCATATCAACACCAGCATTTTCGACAAGCAGAGGAAACACTAACAAATGACCTCACGACCCTCGGTGAATACTTTGAATACCCTGAATAAAATACCCTGAATACCCTGAATTCCAGGGTATTCGGTGAATACCCTGGAAGCTAAATCCAAACCCAACAAAAACTGAGGTTGCTTGCTTCCACTTGAATAATAGACTGGCCAACCAAAAACTTAAAATCGTATTCAATGGTGTTGAGCTAAAACATAATGACCACCCACAGTATCTGGGATCACTTTAGATCGGTCTCTCACGTTTAAAAGCCACTTACAAAAAACGGCAGCTAAGGTGAGAACCAGGACTAACATTGTCCATCACCTTGCTGGCTCCATATGGGGAGCTAACGCACAAGTTCTGCGAACCATTCAACTGCTGAGTACTGTGCTCCCGTGTGGTTAAATAGTGTGCACGTTAGAGAGATCAACGTCCAGCTAAACAGGACCATGAGAGCTATTAGTAGTACCCTCATGGCAACCCCTGTACCCTGGCTCCCCGTGCTGTGTAATATCGCTCCTCCTGAAATAAGACGAAGGGATGCACTCATTAGGGAATACACAAAGATCTTATCTGCTCCACAGCTGCCCATCCATGATTACCTACCAAAGAATGCGGGTCGATTGAGGTCCCGAAAACCACCGCTACGAACAGCCTCCCAGTTGATGGACACAAACTTCACCATCCGTACTAACTGGACTTCCTCCTGCCCGCTCCTACGAGCTTTTCAAGGTCGTAATCACTTCTTGATAGCTGACCCCACCGTAGCGGTAGGTGGTATGAATCTTCCTCGGAAGCAGTGGACTATACTCAATCGTTTCCGCACTGGAGTGGGAAGATTTAATTATTGGAAGTACAAATGGGGAATGACACAAGACCAGTCATGCGACTGCGGAGCAGAGTATCAAACTGTGGAACACATAGTCGAAGAGTGCCCACTGAGTGCCTTCCCCGAAAGGATTGGCCGGTCTGCATAGCTCAAGTGAAGCTGGGCTGCAATGGCTGAGCGAACTGGATTTAGCTCTATAAAGAGAGATCTGATTTTTATTTTAGTGTTTAGATTTTTACTTATACTGACTCAGGTGCTCTGCACCGCAGAATTTATTTATTATTCTTAAACCATGGTGGCTGGCTAAATGAGCCATACGATATATATATACCTCAAAAAGCTCTTTATAAAATTCCAGCTTATTATAAAAATCTATTCCGTTCTCAAATTAAATATTAGTCTTTAAATACACCCCGTCCCAGCATACCTGAAAAATGGCAGCTGTCTGGTTAACTATCAAGTTTTGACAATTTTTAATTAAAATTTTGGCTTATCTTTAGGCCAGGAATAAGACCTGAAAACATTGATAGAGAGTTCAGGGTTCAATTACCTTTGTTACCACTTGTTCGAAAACAATGCATCCCATTTATTAAGGCCAACAAAGGTCATTCAAAGTCAGGCACTCATTGTCCGTCTCGCTTTTTTCCTGCTGTGTGTCTGGTGCGCATGACTCATTGTACTCATTTACATTGTAGACTCATTTTGATGTACTTTAAGGTAAACCAACAAAGATAACGGAACCAATTTTGACTTATGTATGATAACATGACTTATCCTTACCAAAACCAACCAGCATTCTCGTTACCACTTTCTCTGTTGTAAGAAAAGTGTGTCAACCTAAATACCATAAATTTGTGCAAAAATGATAATAACTAAGGCCGTTATTTTATGTTATTGTTATCATATTTTGTTATTTTTTATCGCATAGCCTTAATAGTTGGTGCTTAAAACTGATAAATACCACAAGGTTCATCAAATAGTGTAACGGTACATTTATTTAACTTGGCTGGATATAGATATCTGATAGAAAATATGTTCTTCGGGATTTAAATAAGCCCAACAAAGTTTAAGATACGAGTGCTTCATGCATGGAATTCAACTTGTAGTTGTAGTGATTATATAGAAAATTTTTCAGGGGCTGGTAAAATAAAATGGAGAAAAATATGAAATAGCCTATTTTTTTTAATATTAATCAGTGTATTGTAATCAAATAACTACACTTTAACATTAATATTTAATGGATAATTTACTGGAATGTAATTTCCTTTATGTTAAAATGAATGGGGGCAATTTTAGTCAATCAGTACTCTCTTTAACATCACTCAACTAAGATGCTGGTAGGGGTGATGATTTCATTATTCCGTTGCAATTGGTCTCAAATGCCTTTTGATGTACTGACTTATTCCCCATATCAGATTATAAAGTGAAGAGTGGATAATTCCAACAGCTATAATTTAAAGTTTTCTTTAAATTGTAATTTCTCTCTAGTCTCAAAACTTTTGTACACCATCAATTATAACAATTAGTGGCCTAATTTTTGGATTACTTAACTTTGATGACTTTAAACGCTTCTCTAATTTTTTATGACAGAAAAACTTTTTAGGTATTATGGTTGCAAATCAAACAATCAAGCAGTAACCTACATCACATTCTTGTGCAGTAGGAAAAGGCACTTAGAATAATGCATTAATGTTTAAATAGAAGACAAAAACCGGTAAAAAAAAATATTTTCAATAAAGTAAATTTTCATATTTGCTAAACGTTTTAGAGTAAATCTACATTAAAATTTTAATATACGTTTGCTACCAACACACAAATTAATCGCAAAACATAGCCCAGCTGGTTCACATATGAGTCAGCCAGTAAGACAAAATAGCTCGGTGCCTCAGACTAAAACTTCACAGCCAACTAAAGCTTCGATGCTAAGCAACTAAATTCCTGAAGTTAAGGTACCAATCTATTTCAGAGCCTTGAGACTTTTGTTGCAGTATAGAGTATAGAGAAACTGTTCGCATATACTGTATGGTTAATCTCTGTGTTCCTTGACAATTACTACAGTGAATACGATGTTGTTATGTTGGTACTCTGGAATAACAACAGCCGACTCAGTCTCGCCACTAGCTTATAACCGGAACCTTTCGTAAAGGACGCAAAACACGTCCAACGGCAATCTTACGTCAAATATGACCATCATTTCTGGTATCTAGATTATTTGTAATCCCAGCTCATATTCCCCCAGTACCCGTCCCCCTATATCCTACTTGGTCCATAGTCTACCCACAATAACATTTATTGTAAGATGATTTATATTAAGTTATATCAAACACAGCAGCTCATATAAGAGCCAAACGTAACCCTCTACTACACATGCAACAACATTTTACATTACTACACACGCGCGGACTTCCAGTCCGCATCTGCTATAACTTAGTATACCATGTATATTTAACTAGTATACGTGTTGCTCGAAATCGAGCAATTTATTTTAATACAATACAAAAGTTACTTTTAGCTCTAAATCAATGACATCCAACCAATCCAATATTGTGTATATCTTTAATCACCAAAACTAACAGATGTTTAAAATGCTTTATTAAATCCCAATGTTATTTAAATGGGAAATTTTTAGATTTTTAGTGAATTTCCCTATAGGGAATACGCTATTACAGTAGTAGCCATAGTATGACCTAAGCCCAGGACCACTTTACTTTTTCATTTTGAGGTCCCCAGAAGCCAAAAACACCATTCGTTCATTTTCATATATATGTGTATATATATATATATATATATATATATATATATCTTTCTATATATCTATATATCTATCTATATATCTATGTGTCCGTGGTACTGATAAATTTTGAAGGCGACCTCCGATTTTGATGAAATTTGGTATGGAGGTGTAAGACCAGGTCTATTTTCATGAGTTCGCGAACCAGCATTGTCGGGTTATGGGAACGGGGTTTTATGGGGATTCAAAGGGGTCAAAAATAAGTTTTTTGCATTTTTGGACCTTAATTTTTATAATTCATCAATTTTAACTGAAACCATTTAAAAGAGCTTACAAAAACAAACAATTTTGTATTTTGAATTTTTATCATAGCATAACTGGTTACGGGACAAATCCAAAAATGTGTTTTCCATGTTATTCTTATGGGAAAGATGGAAATCAAGAAAACCCTATATTTTGTTTATTTATTGACGTAACTTAATCAAATTTGGTATGTACATTATCTTTATAAGGTTCAACTTATACTTGCTTACAAAACCCATATGGCGGCAAACCTACATACTCACCCCCATGGGGTTTATGGGGAAAATAAAAAATTGCCAGAGTTTGATACAATTTTGTGTTTACATTCACCAATTATTGATTGACTTAGATTTTCTAACAACACCCAATGGCAGAAAACCTACATACTCGATCCTATGGTGTTTTTATGGGGAAAGTAAATAATCTGAAATTCCATTGGAAATTCGCTGAGTATGCAGGTCTGCTGCGACGGGGCTATAATGGTGAATAGCGCCTTTATTTTCAGTCCAATTCTCATCAGTTTTTGGCGGAAACAACTACAGACCAAGCCCTATCCAACGACACAAAAAATTTGAAAATCGGTTGAAAATTGTAGGAGGAGTTCTCAAGACAAAAAAAACCCTTAGCGTATTAAATAAGTATAGATTGTTTTTTTGCACTTTATATTTTTTTTAAGTTGTAAAGTAGTATAAGACAATAACATATTATACAAAGTGATGTATTTTATGTTAGTTAGTAACATATTTGAAAGTCAGGGTTGCCACAGAATTTTTAAGGCCATTTTTCCTGACTTTTCCTGACTTTTACTGACCAATCTGAGAGATTTTTCCTGACTTTTTCAACTGCGGGGTTTTACAAATAATAAAGACTTGTTTTTTGTTTTTAGTGAATTTCCTTTGAAATATTTTTTTAATGCAATCTCCTACATTCCTTTAGTTGCTCATCGCTAAAATTTTTATTGAAATCCCTCGTCACAGCGAAATACTCAGAGAATTTCCAATGGTTTGGTTAATTAACTAAAGAAAGTAAAAATTTTTATTTACATATATAGAATTCATTAAGCTTATTAAGATTTTTATGGGGAAATGTTAAAAAGTAAGCAATATACCAAGTTTTATTGGTTTCTTTTGAATGGTCTCTTTGAAAATTGATTAATTAAAATTTTTAGGGTGAAAAATACCAAAAACCCCTATTTTGATCTTATTGAAACCCCATAAAACCCTGTTCCGACTGTCCGATCAACCTGGTTTTCGAACTTAACCTGAAGTACGCTGTCTTACACCTTACCAAATTTCAACGAAATAAAAAATGTCTTTCAAAATGGATTGTGTATACAAACACATATATATACATATATATAAATTTGAACAACCAGTGTTTTTGGCTCCTATGGACCTCAAAACAAAAAAGTAATACGGTCCCGGAGCCTTAGGTTTTATCATGAGTATTATCATAATAGCGTATTCCCTATAGGGAAATTCGCTAACATTCCCTGTGGAGAAATTGGCTAAAAATAAAACAAAGTGTTCCAATAATAATGTAAAAACTAACATTATAACAATGAAAAACATAATATAAATATACATTATTAAAATAGGTAATTAATGTATAAAATTAATACATTTTACCCACTACTTAGTACTTCTGATTTATGAAAACGATCGAAAATCGAGACGGTCGGATTGTGCCACTGCAAATTTTCCTGACTTTTGGCACTTTTTCCCTATTTTTTCCTGACTTTCGGCATTTTTTCAAACTTTTTCCTGACTTTTCCTGACCAAAACCCAAAAATCCTGACTATTCCTGACTTTTCCTGACTTTTAATGTCTGTGGCAACCCTGAAAGTTACTAGCAATAACAAATAAAAAGTGGCTGGTTGGGGTAAGATAAAATATCTATATAAAGATAGTCAAGATGGTTGATGTACTCATTAAAATAAAAATTCTCTTGTTGCAAGTTTATATAAATACTAGTAAAATATAAGAAACAGATAAATTTTGTGTTGAATACAATACAAATTGCTACTCAGATTGTACTCTGCTGCTTCGACAGATTGCACTTTACCTGCACTTTGCACGTAATTCAAAAACATACGTAAAAGCAGTTTGTTTATAAAAAATGATAAAAAATAATGCACTTGCTCAAACGTGCTCTTCAAAATTCAAGTCTCACTAACACAGGTGCGCGGACTCTCAGTCCGTAACTATCCACAGGGCCAGAACAATTGAAATAAAGTGACAACAAACCAATCTTGGCTAGAGGGTGAAGGAAGGAGAAAGTAGACGGTAAATAGCCCCCCAACATAATGTGGTCAACTTAAAAAACAATCATGTTTAAGTGCAGACTGCGAGTCCGCGGCGCATGTAGTATAGAGTAATAAAAACAACCAAAATATAAAAAAAAATTATAACATTTGACGTAAGAATGATATATAGGCCTAAGGTTATTAAAATGAAAACTAATAGATACAATTAAATTTTTTGTCCAGTCTGTGGGGGTGGTATCACTGAAACAACATTCTTAAAGCGTTGTGGTACGTCTCAGAGATTGTGTGGCTCACTTATGAGCCGGGCAGTCGCGGAAATGCTATGAATGAAGATTAACAGTAAAATATAGAATATGCTGTGTGATATTTACATTCCGAGGGCGATCAGGGGGAAGATGGCCACGTAGTAGGCCACACAGATGACTGTTATGAGCCAGAAGGTGACGTTGAAGTCCTTGATGTCCGTGATCCGGACCACCTCGTTGTTGGGATTGTCTCTGGCGCTCTCTTCTCTCTTGTTACGCAGCATCCCCAGGATGATCGCTCCGAACAACGACAACACGCACGTCGCTGCGGCTGTCAAGTGGCAATATATATTAAACTTTGCACGCTTTGTAAGCATATGCAACAAGATATTACACCACAAAATACAATAAAATCCCTCTCAACTGGCCTCTGCTTTCAAGGACAAGTCATGGGAAGGTGCCAGAAACAAATCTCTTTCGGATCTAATGTTAGTAAAAAAGTGGCTGGACCAAAATATACTCTCTCTTAATGTTTCTAAAACAAAGTACATGCCTGTGTCTCTCTCTACTTTGTCTGACTATAATTTGAATGATTTAGTTTTGCACAATTGTAATAATCATGTTAACAATGACTGTCCTTGTGAGGCAATTGAAAAAGTGTCATCTTATAAGTATTTAGGTGTTATTTTTGATTCGCGTATAAAATGGACAGAGCACATCACATTCCTAAAAAGTAAAATTCTAAAGTATATTTTCGCTTTTAGACAATTGAGTGAAATTCTCACTTTTAAGGAAGTCAAAATTGCTTATTTTGCTTATGTCCAATCACTTCTTTCATATGGCATTATAGCTTGGGGCGGGGCATATAGATCACATCTTACTGGTTTAAATGTTGTGCAGAAATCTATTTTAAAAGCTGGGTTTAAAATGTGTAAACGATTCCCCACAGATCTATTATTTCAAGAAACAAAACTGTTTTCAATTCAAAAATTGTTTGTTAAGGAGCTTTTCAGTTACATTTTCAAAAACTCAGGCTCATTGTTTTCCCCCATTTCACACTCGTACAACACAAGGTATGCAACTAGAGTTGGAATTTCTGCTATCCAACAGCAAAGATCTTTTGCAAAGACTAATTGTTTTTATATTACTCATATTTTATTCCGAAATTATTTCTCCCACTTTAATAGCTATAACCTTTTCGATTCACCTTCGATTAACAATTTTAAATTAAGACTTAAGGATTGGTTAGTGGTTATCAATGATGAGGAGGCCGAGTCCCTTATCTGTGCTGATTACAGTGGACCCATAAACAACTAACTCCAGCGTGACTGTCCACTCCCCCCCCTTCACCCTGTACGACACGCTTCATGTTTCCTCCTATCCGTTTTAAGTATTATTATTATTATTATTATTATTATTATTATTATTATTATTATTTCTCTTTATAGTGCGTCACATCCACTATTTATTCTTCATTTTATCTTATTCAGTTAAAAAGTAGCTCGGAATAATTATCATATCGTGGAAAGATAAATTTCTAATTGATATTGTTATACTTCTTTTATTCAAAATTAAGTAAGTAACAGATTTTTTCCAATTTTACATTCTTTTCAGTAAAAATATCGTTATTTAAGTACTGCAATAACAACTCGGGCCTACGCACAGACCATTCACGGTCCATGTGGGCCCTTTTCCTTATTGTACAACTGTGTTTTTTTTTTTTTAATTTATAATTTTTTTCTTAATGTTATGTGTTTGTGATAAGAATATTTTTTTTATTTTTGGAAATAAATCTGTTTTTGACTTGACTTGACTTGACTTTCACTCGTCTACCATGCAACTAAAACAAACTCCTTTTAATCAATCATTTTTCTACGTGATGTCGCTTTAACTTATCTTGTTTTGCTAGGATTTCTTTCCAAGAAATAAAAAGTTTGAAATGATTTTATGGTTGATTATAGAGAACAACCAAAGTGAACTCCAATAGACAGAGTTAATGCCACCAAAGGTGAAGGTGTTTATCTTCTTTCCAGATCACATTACTTAATTAGCATATTCTTGATGCTGAAAAGTCAGGAAAAGGCTTTGACATTTTCATTAATAATTTTTTTAGAAGATTAAAACAAGATTTCAATTGAGGGCTAAGAACATATTTTCTTATATTATAACTGAGTGTCCAATCTTGATGGGGGTCGGCCCATGAGGAGTCAGTAGACAATCTTAAATTGATGTTAGGTTGATATTTACATCACATTACAATAATTTCTCACTTTGTAAGGTACAGCGCTGCAAAACCAATTTGAAGTGGATAACCGAGACTTAAATAGCAGGCAATCAAAGTTCTCATTGAGATCATATTGCTAAAACTTACAAACTCAATAACTTAGGACATACCTAACTTTTTTAGGTTGGAATTGTGGAATATTATTTATAATATACAGACTATTAACACATTCGCTGCTGCCAAAAATGTCGATAACTACCTAAGAAGCTAAAAATAGTTATTGCATGGAATCTTTCCTTTAGTAATTGAAAGACCATAAAATGGCTTGGAAACCATATTTGGACGACAGCATCCTGGTTCCTGGACCTCCGAAAGTCATGGGTCACCGGTGACGCAGCAGCATTGCGCGACTAAAGTCGCCTGCAAGGACGCAGTTCACCGCCTGCAAGGCACATTCTCCAAAGCAGTCAAGTTCGATTTACCGGCTTTTGTATGATCCATTGTAATGAAAACAATAGCTAAACACTAAAATAATTCATATAAACGCTAATATTCACAGCAGGAAACACGATTCACAACAAAAAAGTTGTGCGTCACGGGAGACGCACGCAGCACCCCGGGTGAACGAACGAAACACACTGCACGGCAGACTGGTATCCAAGACGCAATGCTAGTGCGTTTCGACCGTCCTCGACGAGTGGCTGAACCACGCTGGCTCCGTAAATGAAACATGGCGCGCTGCGTCCCCGGTGACGCGTTTCGCGCCTCTAGCTACGGCGCGCCGTGCGTCACCGGTGACCCACCCGCAGCGTAAGTGTTAAAACGATTTACAATATGGCATTAGCCAATAAGAAAATAATTAGGTATACTGAAAATTTTGATTTGTTCATGTTTGTGTTAGCGAGAATCAACTATATTTGCCGCATGGCTTGTCAGAGACACTCGTGACCTCACCTATGAACAGCGTGACACCGAGGCACTCGTATCCCTGGAAGTACTGCTCCACCCAGTCGTACAGCGGACTGAGCACCCACAAGTTGACGGTGGAGCCGACCCGAGCGAAACTGAGCTGCAGCCCAAAAACTGTGTTGAGCTCCTTGCCCATGAACCAGACGACGGCGTAGTTGTTCTGCGCCACTGCGAGCGATTCCCCTCCGATCCTGAGGGGAGACAAACAGCTGTAATTAGCCAAGGATACGATTCTCAGCTGAAAACTGTGTTGACTTTGTCTCCCGAGGGAGACACAGAAATCTCCTTACCCAGCTGACGACATAGTTGTCCTTGGCCACCGCCAGCAACTCCCCTCCAGTTCTACGGGGAGACAACACCCGGGATTAGCTAGGGAAATGACTTTTCAATATTGTCCAATTGTTTGATTGAAATTAAAACCAAACATTTAAATTAAAACAATAAAACCATTTATTTTCAAAGAATCTAGAGATACAAAGTATATAAACTATATGAAAAGAAGCTTATAATCAAAGTAAAATGTTTAAGCTCCCTCAAAGAAGTTTAGAATGCAGCGATGTCAGGAAGTAGAGTGTGGAATGGACAACCACTCGTGCTCATACAAGTGGGAACAAACAAATAGGTTAGGTTGGCTTGACCAAACCTATTACCTGAATACAGGAATGCAAATGGCATCGCAACACACAAGACAGTGAGTGACCCCACTATCTTGGCCTAGCTGTAGATGGAGAGGGAGGATGGAGAACCAGGCAGATGAATTAAATACTCACTTTACTAATTTGTCCTGACCAGGTGACCACAGAATTGAAAAAAAATTCTACGACGACATAGCGAATTGGAATCGAGTTTCATTCAAGAAAGCTTAGGCGGTACTAGTTCGCAACAAGACGGTGTTGTTAATGAAAACAAAGACCACAAACCTGACTTAAAACGACCACGATTACGAATACATTGACGATTTTTCTTCTGGGGTTTCAGAAAACGAGAATCAATCAGACAATCTAGACAATCAGGAAAATTTTCATCTGGAAAACCACATCATGGATAACAATAGGCCCAAGGGCAAACTTCCTTTTTTTCATCCAGGTAGCTTTGCTGGACTTCAAACGGAGTCCGTAGTTTCGTTTCTAAAACGTTTTGAGAGGGCGGCAAATGTAAATGCCTGGGAAAATGAAAAACACAAAACGTATTTTCCGATTTATTTGACGTATGCGGCCTTAGATATTTTTTAAAATTTAGAACGTAAAAATCCCTAAATACATCTCTCCTTCACAGAATTTAATTTTTGATCCTTTGCTGTCCGATTCTAAGTTTATTTATCAAAATTTTTCGCGTATTTTTAATTCAAATTGGACAGTATCTTCGCCGTCGTTTATGGTCCACCACGACATTCCGCCATCTCTGTTCGATCCTGTGGTTTTACCAGAGTCATGGTGGGATGTCCAAGATTTAACTTCATTAAAGTATATTGCGATTTTTGCATGGTTAGGGGTATTATCGGTCCTTTTGGGGTATATTGGGTTTAAAATGTATATTATGAGTATCAAAATTGACATGAGGGGAGAATAATTTTGTTTTTCTTTTACCTTTTTTGTGATAGGAGACGCTGAGGACATCGTCTCGCGGGATAAGGGGGATGTGAAGGAGAGATGTATTTAGGGATTTTTTATTAGTTAAAAACTATGGACATTGTATATTTTAGTAGGAGGCCGCAAGGGTCATTACTAGAGTCAAGGTCCTGCTGGATGGCAAGCGCTTTGGAGGTAAACACGTGGGTTCGTTGCCCTGAAGGTCAGAGGCGAGTGCGATCTAATATATAGGTCAACTTCCTTGTAGTTCGGGAGAGCGGTGCCTGGACCCGGGACGGTCAGGTGAGTAACCGTATTTGGTTGATTTTGAGGGATTTTAGGCTCTGTTTTTGAGGTTTTGGGTTACTCGTGATAGAGAGTAAGTTAAGTGTTGTTTTGGGGTCGAATCTTTAAATTTATTGTTGTTGAGATTTTAAGCAAAGAGGGTTTTATTTCTGTAGCGTGTTTAAGAAGGAATAGTTTTATTTGAGTTTACTGTTGACATTAAATTAAAATTGTTATCCACCCGAGTTTTCATTAACTACATAAATATAATAAATGTACTAACACATCTACAATTATTATTGTTTTGATTTCATTTGAGAAGACATTTGTATAACATTCTTAGAGTCAAGTTTATGTTTTGTATTTGTATAGATAGGGTTTTTGATTTGATTAAAAGAAAGGTCCGCTCAAACACGTGTATCTGTTATTAAGAAGAAACCCACATTATCCCTGTTTACTATTAGAGTTAATTAGCTACGCTCCCAAAAGTAGTAAACTGACCAGTTTGGGGTTCGCAACACAGGTACACATTAAATTTAAAATTGATGTATTTCCAAACTAATTCAAAAGTACCTAAAGTACGGTATTCAAAAGTAATTAACTGATAGTACAATTTCCCTAGACTGTCTTCATAGTTTTAGATTCAATTATTATATCGTTTGAGCATGACATTTATCAAAGTGGAATTTCTATTATTTCTAATTCTATAAAAAAACTTGGTCCACATAACCGAATTTGTATGTTTTGTTATCTATTTTTACCAAGCAAATTTAATGCGTTGGAGGGAAGTTACCTGCTCATTTTTTTCAAGACAGGACAAGAATATTTTTTCTCAACCGTTATGCCACTGTATTCTGTTTTTATCCAGATTACCTAATAAAATTTCAAACTTTTATTATTGGGTGGGACAGCTGCATAAAATTTACTTCAGTTCTTTCTTCAACAGAATTAATTTCTGTAAAAGAATATTGAGAATTGGAGCATTTGGGGTTAGTATTAAAAAAACATATAAGAAGAATAAGTACTTTTAACTCTGCTTTTATATTAAAGTCAGTTCTTTTTGTAGCATGATCCTGAGTAAATCTGATTTATTCAATCCCTAAGAGGCCACTTACAACTGATTAGATCAAATTCTGAACATTAAATTTCATATACTACTAGGGGCCTGTTCTACTTACCAGCATTTATGCTGAGCAATTTAATAGGTTCTCAGAGCAAAAAAACAAACCATGAACCATATATTTGTTAAAATAAGCAAAACAATTTTATAAAAATCGCTAAAAAAGGAAATTATTATTAGAATAAGTACTACTGAACATGAGAAGAATTGTTTTGTAAATAATTTGAGTTATGCAAAAAGTAAAAGTATTCTTATCCTTTTTCTGTTATCTGCATGTTAATACCTTTAATTTAAAACATAAACCATGAAAAACAGTCTGTACAACTGCCAGACGGGCTCGGGAATGATTTCATAAATATTTTCAATTTATAAGATTATACACATAGGCTAGCCTACATTCATCAATACAATTTAGTTGTAAATATCTTCAAGACATATTTGAAAAATTCAAATTAAAGTTCATGCATTGCACAGCAATAAGAAATAAGGGTAAAAGATTAGTAAAGAACAAAATAAACATGACCTAACTACATTAGTTAGCTAATCAATGAACAGATGGGACTAGGTCAGATATCTTATCTTGACTCAGACTGCCTCTGGGGTCACTAACGTAATCTTTCACTCGGAAAAAGGTCAAAAGTACTCAGTCGAACAACAGACTATCTGGTATTGTAGTGAACAATGACTTTAAAAAGTATTATTAAAAACAAACTGCTTTCACTGTTGGAGGATTATAATTAACTAAAAAACGTATACGCCTATGATACCTTCTCTTGAAATACCATCACTTCGTCCCTTGACCACTTTTGGCGGATCGACTGCATCTTAATAGCAAAGAAAACTATCATTACAACTGTTCAAGTAAAATAAACATATTTTTAATTAACTTACATATAGTTGGCTCTACAAACTTAATAGGTACTGTAGGCTACACTAAAAATAAAGCTATAAGAAAAATATTAACATTGATAAATTTATTGAGACAACTAAATCCCACACAAAACCACTAACTAGTAAACAATCATACTAAAAAGATTATAGAATGAATAACTTAGAATAATTTTTTACTATGATGCCTTTTATGCTGGAAGAGAACTTAAATTAGAAGTCTTGCGCTAAGATTTTACCGGGCGAGGAATCATCTTTGTAATAAGTCTGCAATTTATTTTAGATAACTTATGCCTAAATACTGAAAAACGTGTAAGGTAATTTTCTTCATTGTCTGAATAGCTGCTTAGGATATTTAATGTTAAATTAATTCTATACTATGTTATATAGGAAAAAGTCTGATAGCAAAATATTCTTTGTTCTTCTGCTCCCGGTTTATTAGGAGTATCATTTTGAAAGTGAAATATACTTATTACGAAGGGACATATTTTAAGTTAAAACTAGGACAGTTAAGTTGCTAGCGCAGTAGGCTAATATTTTCGCTTATCAATCAATAAAATGAAATCATTGGTAAAACCAAATCCATAGTTATATTCTCACTAAAACTAACCCATTGCAAAAATTTACCATACACTATTAAATTACTGAAAATTTTTGTTTAGTTGGTGGTTAGTGGTAGGAGTCATTGATTACTTACCCAAATATGAACCTGCCAACCAGCATCAGGCCAAAGGAATTGGAGTATGCGCCAAAGGCAAACACCAACTGGCCAATCACCACGATGAAAGCATACAGTACAGTTCCAAATTTAACACCAAACACCCTGAAATATAAATTGAAAAATTAATCTATAACTATTTATAGTACGCCAACTACAACAGTTCAACGATGGATGAAAATGTGCTAAGTCTGAAAAAATGTGTCTGTAAGGGTTGGCACATTAGTTGACGAATGGCCAAAAACAGAGGTGGTAGGCGAGGGGCGTAGGTAGGTGTGGTAGGTGGTGGCAAGTCGCAGACAGGAGCATCCTTTCACCCTTAAAGTAGTCATAGTTGATTTGCCAAGTAACTACGTCCGGGTGTGTTTTCACAGAAAAATTTTTAAAGGATTTTTGACATATTTAGCAATAACATACTTAACCTAACTGCCCCAGCGCACAGTAAACTTGGCTGGGTATGTGTATCGGACCTGTGTCGCGGCCGCAAACAGATTTGTATTTGCCAAAATCTTCCCAGACAAAAATGGCATCACCTATTATTCATATATATATATATATATATATATATATATATATATATATATATATATATATATAATTTTCTTTTAAGGTTCAAGTTAAATAATAACCTTCAAAAACTATTAGCATTCGTATAACAAACAAGTAATGGTCATTTACCAGTTTGACCAGAACAATTCTAGACTCAGTTGCTTTTTTTAACTCCCTACTTCAGTGGCATTTTGATATTTTGATCGGGAATTTCCAAACATTGGCCTTATGATTTCTAACGTCAACCTATGATTGACTTTGCCCGAACAAACTAGCATCCTCACGATTGTGAAGTAAAATCTGGCAACCACCCTGTCTCAGGGGCGCAACTAGGGATTTCGGTGCCCGGGGCAAGAACTCAATTTGGCGCCCCCCCCACACCAAAAAAGTTAATAAAAATAACGTCGAACCGATCCATTTCACAGTCTAACAAAAACTCTCCTAGATGAACAGCTATGCGTGTTTCTTTTCAAACGCAACCCAACTTACAAAAATAGAGTAAATCAAGATTTAGAAAGAGACGAAAATCATAAATTAGTAACCCTGGTTCCTCTTCTTCCTTGGCTATCAGCTGATGTGCATGGTTGCATTGTTTTTCACTTAAGGTGGGCTCTGTAAGTAAAATCATGGTTTTGAGCAAAGTTCAGAGAGTGTTCATTCTGGCCGAATGAGTATTTTTTTTCTTTCAAAAAGCGATCAAAAGAAAATTTCTAGGTTAGAGTATACCTAAAAAATCAACTATTTATAGACTTGTTTTAGTAGCCTATTCTTAATGATATTTTTAGGTGAGTTTTCTAAGGCAACTCTAACATACACTAACGTGTTCTCATTCAATTGCCGACTTGAATGAGAACAACTGTTCGACTTATATGTTTTCTATTTCCTACAGAACCTGTTTCTAAAAAACATTTAACAAGTCTATAAATATGTAGTAGGTTTGTTTGGTATACCCTCACCTAAAATTTTTTTGTTCAAACGCATTTTGACATAAAACCAACTATTTTGATTGAAAATACTCCTCCCGCCTCCGGGCTGGCGGGCTCAACAAACACTCTCTAATTTTTGCTCAAAACCATGTTTGCGACTTCAACTTAATTACCTTCCACTTCTACAGAACCTACATAAAGTAAGCAAAATTGCAATAAAGCATAGCTAATATCCAAGGCCAATGAAGGAGAGGAATCAGGGTTACCACCTTATGAACTTGTTCTCTTTCCATACCTTGATTCATTCTACTTATATAAGTTGGGATGTGTTTTAAAAAAAACTCCCTGCAAAAACACATGCCACCTGCCGTATGGGGCACGGAATTAATATTTTCTGAACAATTGCAATACGTACAACCTCATGTTTCAAATTAGAGACCTGTTTTAGCGAATTTCCCATAGGGAATAAGCTATTACCGTAGGTCTCATGGAAAGACCTAAGCCCGGGACCATGTTACTTTTTCGTTTTAAGGTGCCCAGAGACAAAAAATAATAGTCATTAAAATTTATATAGATATAAATATATATATAATTTATATATATATCTATGTGTCCCTAGGCACGATAACTCTCGTAAAAAAGGTCCGATCGACACCAAATTTGGTAGAGATGTGTAATCCTACGTTTATTCGGATGAGTTCGTAAACCAGACATATCAACCTACCGGAAGGGGTAGTTTTGGGGGGTTTTGTACCCCAAAAATGGGTTTTTTGCATTTTTCATATGTAATTTTTTTTAATTTTATTTTTTGTTTCGACCATTGGATTTAGCTCAAAAAAACACACAATTTAGTATTTTGAAGCTTTGCTCTATCTCCATTGGTTACCGAGATATTAAAAAGTCTAAAGACAGTACATTGTATTTTGAAGCTCCAATGTTAATCTTATGGAGAATAAGGATGTGTCAATATTCCACTTATTAACCAATATTTTTAGATGAAACTTAGTTATTAGCATCATTTGGTTGAGATTCATCCATTTATGGTAAAAAAATCTTGGTTTTTATGCTTATCATGGCAGCAAACCTGCATACTCTTTTCCCATGTTAATCATATGGAGAATAGGCAAAATACTTTAGCAATGGACAGATATTGATGAAACTTAGTATATGGCTTTATATGGTTGAAATAAATTGTTTTTATGCTAAAAACCTACTTTTGGTGTTCCCCGTGGCAGCATACCTGCATACTCTTTTCTATTTATCATAAGGAGACTAGACATTTATTTCCCTACTTATGAGCATGTGATGACATTTGGTTTACTTACAGGTTTATCTGGTCAAAATTAATATTACTAATTATTAAATTCGCTGAGTACGCAGGTCTGCTGCGACGGGGTGTATTTTGAAAACAATACTGTATCAGTGTTACATCATGTCAGGCATTGAAGGACTCAAAAGAAAAAGTGAAATGCCAGCGAAATGCGATCTTTACTGCCGATCGAGATGTCCTTAACCATCTATAAAGACACTATTTATGCCAATTGTGGGCGCCCTTAACCACCGATGGAGGACGCTCGCGTCTGCTGATCGGGAGCGCTCTTTACCTCCTATAGCGCGATAGTGGTAGCTCTCTTTTCCGGCGATTGCGGGCGCTCTTTAATGTCAAACATAAAGGCGTCCTTAACAGTTAGGATGCTATTAATTGCCAATAGAGGGCTTCCTTAACCACCGATCTATAGCGCTCAAGTATGCCGATCGGGGTGCTTATGTCTTCGTTGTGATGGCGCCCCTCGGTTCTGGCAGCCTTTTCGCCGTCGCCTAATTCGCTTATATCTTAGAGCCGCTCCTTCTGCGCCATCTTAAGATCTGCGCCCGGGGCACAAGCCCCGCCCGCCCCCCCTTAGTTACGTCACTGCCCTGTCTACAAGTCTACAGTAAAGAACATTAAAAGCAAGTAAGTAAGCAAAAGAAGCAGAAGGCATAAATATTCACACAAAAAATGTGACATGTCAACTGAAAGATCTAAACAATCTCAAAATACCGATAATCATGTCCTAAAACCTTTCTTCACCATTTTATTATAAGTTAGGAATTTGAAAAAAATTTATCAAATATCAAAAAAGCTAGTAATAACAATGAAAAAATATGGGTCTTAAATAATGAGAATATAAAAATTTACAACTGAATTTAACTCACTGTTAAAAATCATTGTTAGGGATCATAGTTACACTACAGTACAAACATTTCTAAAGAAGGTAATCTATTTATTGAGAAACCTGAAAAATCATGTATCTAAAAAATATGTTAAGAATGCTTATTTAGCATCTTTCAAAGTACCGGTATTTTGAACTATGGGTTACTTGTTTGGGGGAATAGTAAACAAGTCAATATAATCCTTCTTAAAAAAAGCTATTCGTATTCTTGCAAATGCTTCAAAAGATGAACATTATAAGCCATTATTCAAAGAATTTGGTATTATGACAGTGATAAATCTATGTACATATTCGCTGTACTTCTACACACAAAAAGTATTCTACATCACTTGCAAATCACCAAAAACAGCCATAGTCACAACACCAGACACAACACGAAAATCAATATTCCTTTCCATAGATTAAGTCAATTGCATAACTGTTACATTGTATTGGGTCAGGAAATGAAGAATCGACTGCCAACAAAAATTGTTTCGTTGCCATCGCCTAAATTTAAATTATTTCTGAACAAATTTCTTGTAGAAAATCCGTTTTACTCTGTAAGTGGATATTTTGAATATAATTTCAATAATATAGTTATGCAACAGTTGAACATTGTATTGCCAATAATATTGTAAATTGTAATATTGTATTGGAATTTTCCTTGTCAAAGCTTAGATTTTATTATATGACATTATACAATATTATTTTATCTGTTTAAATGGTTTAGTTTTATTTTAAGTAATGTTTGTATATATGTTTTTTTTTATAAATTGTTAGTTATAAGTCATTGTTTATTGTAAAATTACATTGTACAGTTTGACTTTGTCTATTGCTTATATGAGCTTACAGACAGTAAAATATTTTTCATTTCATTTATTTCATCCTGTAGAGGCTGGAAGAAACTGTGTGTTTAAAATCTCAATATAAAAGCTTAACTGCTAAAGAACAGAAAAAAACTCTAGCAAAAATCTATTAAAACTCAGATGTGAAATATGGTTTTAAGTTACTTAAGATAAGCCTAACTTATATTCTCAATTGTCAGCATATAGGCTAATGCTTATAATTGAGGCCTATAATAGTTTATAATAGTTTCAATTACCTATCTATTAAAAATCCACCAACAAAGCACAAAATGACATTAGGCCAGGAATAAACAGCATACAGGAGCGTAAATTCTGTCGTTGTAAGCCCCATATCTTCAGTAAATTTTGTTGGATTGCACCAGGATTGTCATAACAAAAATAAGAGCCTGAAACATATAAAAGGATTGAGCTGTAACAGATATTTAAATCATACGCTTGGTTAAAAAAAAATGTGTACTGTGTATTTGACATTTAGAACCGTTCCAACAATGCTATACTTGCATTTTTTTTAAAATTACATTAAACATGCAAGACACTAAAAATACAGGGTAGGGCAGCTTAAAAACTTCCTTTTTTGTAATGTGCGCCGGTTGATATTGTGACACACCGCTAGTGGTCTCGTTCAAGAGGCGGGGAGTTTTGCAAAGGCACAATTCAGTCTACATCATGCGTGTAAGGAGCGTGTGTTTACCGTTGAGGCCTACTTTCGAGCAGATGTTCTGTAATCGCAACTTAGCATGCATTTTCTCATCGCGACAAAACAAGAAATTGAAGTCGCCTTTCTATTACCTGAGAACATTCGGTCAGAGCTTCAATGATGCGATCACCACGGTGTTCTGTGGGCAAACATGCATCTAGCTTTGGACTTTGTTCTATGAGGAGAATTCTCCTTGAATACGGTTCCTATATTTCCATCGATACAAGATGGCGATTATGCAGGAACTGAGAACATGGCAACGATTATTGCAGGAATGCTTGTGAGCTTCTTCCGGATGTCGTGCTTGAAGACAATTTTTTGTAGTGATGAAGCACATTTCCAATTGTGTGGATTTGTGAGGAAACATAACATGCACTACTGGGCTGACACCAATCCTCGGGTATAGCATGAAAGGCCTTTGCACTTAACTAAGTCACAGTGTGGTGTGGGCTGGTGTGTTAACAAGTGACAGGAATTCTTTTTCCCACGGCTAAATGAGTTAAAGACTTGGGGAAAATTTGGTTCCAAGAAGATGGTGCAACAGCAAACACTGCAAGAGCATCGATTACTGTTTTGAGGAACACTTCCCAGAACGGCCCAACGGATCTAAATCATGGGCGATTTCCCATGGCTGGCCCAATCTCCCAATTTGTCCCCTTGTGATTTTTTTATGGTTTTATTTTAATCCCAAGAATGGTTAAGTAGGCCTATAGGAGGCAATTGCTAACTTCACGTCTGCTGTGCTTGAAGTAGGCATGATAAAACATCAGAACTCGGTTTATTCAAAGTATTGAGAGCTTAGGATATCATGAACCTGATTTGATCATTCAAAACTAAGTAAAACAAAACTTTATGTAAGAATATGTAGGCCTACCGTAAATTGCAAAACCCAAATACAGTAGACTCCCTCTTAAACCGGCCACCTTTTAACCGGTCCCCGCTTTAACCGGCCTACCCTGACACAAAATAACATCGCTTTAACCGGCTGTGTTTCGCCGGAGACGTAATTTTCTTATCTAATGTATCATTCAATTCAACTTAATAATGACGTTCTCAAACCAATTAAAATGTAATGTCCTGGACGGAAGTGAATGCCACCGGAAGTCAATGCGTTTGGAAGTATACTATCCAGTAAACCACAATACAGAAACAAATTATTATTAGTGTAGGTTTGTTGTAGATTTCATGAGTGGTGGATGTTAGCTATACATCATATACAGTAATGTATTTAAGGTTGTTTTTCAAGTAATAATTATATTTAGGCTATATAAAATTGTAGGTGGTGTTCTTAAATGAACATCGGTTTAACCGGCCAATTCATTATCCGGCCCGGCCTGGTCCCGAGGTGGCCGGTTTAGAGGGAGTCTATTTATTTATTTATTTATTTGTAAATATACATGTACAAGAGAAATTAACACAAAACAATCACATTCTGTGATAGCTACGGGCATAACCCAAAACAGCTATCTTGAGTAAAATAAAAATAGTAAAATATACAATTGTAAAACTTGAATGCTAAATTAAATGCACAATATCAGTAGACATAACTTAAAAATCTAAATTAAAGTCGCAAAATTGAAAACAAATAGAAAACTGCCAAATTAAATTAAGTTTTCACAAAATAATTCTTTACAGCGCTTTGTAATTGAGTTAAAAGTGTCACTGAAAACATCTAAATGAGCACTATTATTGTTGTATTTTCTTAACATTCTAAAAAATGGAAAATTAAAGTGGTTTACTGTATGACAAAAAGGTATATAAAAAATATCAGAAACTCTCAAACTACGGCCAGGAACATAAAGACTTAAATTTTCTACCAAATATCTAGAATCGATTAACCCATTAATAATTTTGTATAAAAACTGTAATAAAAATACATTTCTTCTAACTGACAATTTAGGAATATTAAACATATTTCTAAGTTCTTTTGTAGGAAAATCTCTTGGTGGGCTATAATGAAAATTTTTAAAATACAAATGTCTCAAAAATTTATTTTGAACAACCTCAATTTTAAGTGCAAATATTTGCTGGTGTGGATCCCAAACAACACAACAATACTCTAATCTGCTTCTAACTAATGTGTTATAAATCAAGTGAACTGTATCCAAATTCTGAAAATATTTTGTGTTTCTGATCGTAAAACCAAGAAGTTTATAAGCTTCGTTAGTGACAAAATCAATGTGATCATGAAACTTTAATTGATGATCAAAGATTACCCCTAAATCTCGTATTTTTAAAAGAGACTGCAAACAGGTTCCATCTATTGTATAATTATAAACGAAAGGATTTTTTTGGCGAGTATATGACATGTAAGAACATTTCTTTGCATTCAGTTTCAATTCATTATTGGAACACCATATGAAAAGTTGATTAATAGATGACTGCAAGATTCCCATATCAGTCATATGACGGATAGGCATATACATTTTTAGATCATCTGCAAAAAGTAAGCATTTAGAATTAGAAATATGATTAGGAAGGTCATTTATGAAGAGTATAAATAGTAAAGGGCCCAAATTCGATCCTTGGGGAACACCTGAAGTACTTAGATATTTTTTGGACTTGGTATTTGAAATTGAAACAAATTGAAAACGATTCATTAGATAAGAAGATATCAATTGTAAAAATTTTAAAGAAAAGCCAAAATTGGAAATTTTAAAAAGAAGTATGTCATGATTAACTTTGTCGAAAGCTTTAGAAAAATCAGTATAGATAACATCTACTCTGCCTCCTTTATCTAATTCATTGGAAATGTCTAAAGAAAATTCCATGAGGTTCGTAACAGTAGACTTGAATGGCAAAAATCCATGCTGCTGTGGTGTTATTTTTGATTTAACTGAAGAAAAGATAAATCTGTACAAGAGAAGCTCATAAACTTTAGCAAAAGAATTTAATATGGATACTGGGCGATAATTTTCAATAAGACACTTTTCTCCTGACTTAAATATTGGAGTAACTCTGGCCTCCTTCCATCTGTCGGGAAAAATACAAGATGACAATGATAAGTTGAACAAAAAGCAAAGAGGTTCAACCAGAGGTTTGGCACACCCTTTAACGACATAGGCTGGAACCCCATCAGGTCCAGCAGACTTTTTAGATTTCAACTCTTTAATTGCACATAAAACTTCTGATAAATTAAAAAAGTTAAGTTGATGGTTTTCAAAAGTCAAATTATTTTGATTTATATTATAATTAGAAGGGATTTGACTATAAATTGAAGAAAAGTAATTTGCAAAAGCGTCAGGAATTTCGTTGTTTTTGAAAGATTTTCCTTCTACTGTAACAATTTACTGATTCATACAATGTGTTTTATAAGTTTGAAAAAAGGTAGCACAGCTTGAAACCTCCCTTAAGAGGTGTTATAATGTTGATACCGACAAATCACACCAGTCATCATCAGAATTGAGTTTCAAGGGCAAGCCACCCAAAATAATTTGCACTTATTTTAAAAGAAAAATCAACAAAGAATGTTTATTTAAATGTAGGTTACTCTCCTCCAGAAATATTAAGACTCTTTGTGCATACCAAAAGGTTGTTGAATAGGCAGCTAGGTCTAGACAGCTAGATGATCAAATAATAGTTATTAAGAACAAAAAAATCTATAATAATTTGTGGGCCTACTCATCTGCATTTAGTGGGCTTAATTAAGGATTCAGGAACTAAACTTAGGCCTACTGGGCACATTCGAGCAGAGACTTAAATAGAAATAAGTTTAACACTCGAGCGGGCGCATACAGAGTTTTTCTCCGCACATTTAGTTTTTGTTAATATAAACATTCATATGGATTTTGGCAGTTATGTACAGCCCACTACTTCACATACCTAATTCTGGGAATCCCCTTAAGCTATTTATAACCCCCACGCCCAACTTAGTTCCTTGTTACCTATTTGCCATTCAGCAATTCGGTGTCAGTTTGCGGGGTTTTATCTGTGCGCACCCTTACTTGTGAATGCTCGGTGTACAGATTATTTACTAATGAACCTTATCATGTTAACTTATGTACATACATGTTTTATTGTATGTATGTATAAGCATGATGTTATGTATAATTAACATCAAATATATTTCATTTGCATTGATGTAGCCTATTTTTTTATTGTTTTTTTCCTACTAAATAGTTTTGTTCCGCAATAATACAAATAAACAATCAATGTGAAAAAATGAAAAAATGCGATTCCTGATGATGTTTGTCAACATTTAAATAAGCCTAGGCCTACTAATATTTTACTATAAAAAACGTAAATTGGATTATATTGTTCAATTTATTTACTTTGGAGTAAAACTCCGCATGCTCACTCTGGAGTTTTACCGGTGAAGCGCCCGCTCGAGGGTTAAGGCCATGTCTAACAATTTTTGGAAAGGTGGCTGATAAGTAGGCTTGCCATAATTTTACAGGACCAAACCTGGACACCCAGTATGAAACCCAACCCCCTCCTCCCCCAACAGGGGTAAATGGAAAGCGATTTGGTGGTCTCGATTATGCACAATTCGGCGAAACTTCGTTATCGGTCTCCACCGTCATTATCGATGTGGAAATTTTGATATTGCGATAATATTGCTATTATATCGATGATACAATTACACGATATGATTACGATTTTATTACCTGATTTGGTTTCTAGTTGTAATATAATTAAATAAACCTTTTCACAATAAAACAAATACCGTATATATTCAAACAAGTAACTGAAAAAAGTAAAAATTGTACTTACCGTAATGTAACCTGTAACAAAGAATAAAACACAAAATAAACTAACCAAGTTTGTTGTGTAGCTGTATCTAAATTTGAATTGTGAGAAGAAGCAGACTTTTTTTTAATTCTTTTTAGCCGAAATGGCTTGGTTTCGGATTACTTCCATGCAGTCGTTATAACTCTTAGAAGCAGACTTCGTTAGATCTAAAATGGTGTCACACAAATGCTGCTAAATACAAATCAGAAAGGTTTTTTTTTCTTGCTATTGTATTGAGGGAATATGCATTTTAAATGTTTCCAAACACCATTGATTTTGTTGTTATAAACATCGCTGTCAATTAAAGTGACGGAGGTTTACGGTTACACTGTTAGGTTAGATTATTATTATGATACATATCTTTTCTCAGTATCGTTGTTGATTCGATTGTTTTCATCGCTCAATTTCAATTGCAATATCGAAATTTCCACATTGATAATAACGTTGGAGACAGATAACGAAGTTTCGCCCACAATTTAAGCTTAGATTTAAAATATTTTAGAATAAACTTTTAGATCATCCCATACAATATTGTATTTTAGTCTGGAAAAGATAAAATATTTAAGTTATATTATGTACCAATGATCAATTAATTAAAAGTAAAAAATTAAATGAAAGCAGTTGCATATTTCTGGTTAGCTTTTTATTCTATCACGTGCTCAAAAGATACCGTAAGGCAAACACATTCTTGAATCAAAATAAAGTTGCAAAAATAACAAATCGCTTTTTCTTGTCATTGACATTTTAACGGAAAAAACTGTTTTAAATAGTATGTCTATTTTTTCCTAGTGCACTAGACTTGCCCAGCCAATCTTCATCCCCCCACAAGGTGTAATTATTATGACTTTAAATTTTACTGCCTTATACAAATTGAATCGTCATGCTAGCCTAAATTAATAATAACTAGGTACGGTACTTTTCATTGTCAAAATTTTAAAAAAGAACATTTATTTTAAGAAATAAAACAAACAAAAATGCTATTTTCTATCAATAATTTACTATTTCCTCAACTTTTACAAAAAACCGGGACAAAAGCAAAACCGGCCGGGACAACAGCTAAAAACCTGGACTGTCCCAGTCAAACCGGGACGTATGGCAAGCCTAATGATAAGTAATATTGCCATCAATTACAACAGGCCTAACTCACCCTGTAATATACTTACCAAATCCAAGAAAGCACATGAAGAAAAGAGCCAGAAACCTCATTGGCCCAGAATTGTCCTGCTTTGAAAGGTTGTCGGTTTCCTCGACATCTGTGGGTTCTGGATCCATGGTTTTAACAATAAGCCTAAGCTATACAGGTACTTATCCAAATCAACACCTTAAAGCTTAGATGAAGGAATTTCTTGTATCACAGAAAATGGAATTAGGCTATTAATTTTGTGTATGAAAATTAGGCCTATTCAAAATATAAATGAGAATGTTTTATACCTATTAAGGTTTTGTAACTTATTAATGACTGAAACATCTACGAGAATATTAAATATCTAACATAAATTGATGCGGGTGATGACTTGTTGGTAAAATACTAACTTAGGTAAGTTTATAAGGGGTAATTTAAATAGGCCTAACCGGAATAATAATACTTCGGGCATAAAGTTAGTCACAAATTAGACGCACTATTCAAACAGTTGAACTGAAACCCACAACAAACAAAGCAAAGTACAAAGTTCGTCATTGGCTAATGAAAAGTAGCTTGAAAACTACCCTGAAAGTACAATTCATGATTAATTGCAACCACTCTTTCTTCATTCATTCAAACAATTCTAACACTAACACATTTCAAACCCGAACCACGCACAGTCCAGCGTGTGTCATGTGAACACAAAAGCAAGTATTCTTAATCTTAGATTCATTCGTTTGTCGTTCTATTGTGATTCATTTAAAGTAATCCAGTGGCAGGTAACGAGGCAACCAGACATAGTAAAAAGATTCACAAAGAAACATATGATGTCTGGCGATGTGACGTTCATAAAAGCAATCAGAATCAACTGACAGACTGACGAGACAGACAGCTTTCAACAACACAGCTGATAATACCGTAAAAATAGGAGAAAGGACAAGAGTAACGTATGGAAAGACCGACGAACACCAAGAAGTATGAGGAGTTGGCATACATACAGTATTAGAATTAGGAATAAAATTAATAAATTTGTGTAGTTTGTAATTTCTTTTTTTGGAATTAAAACACATAAGTTGGGATAAAACAAAACTAAAACAGTACTTAGTTGACGTGAACTATCGACCTGTGACTATTATAGTGGCAAAGATTTTTGAAAAGATTGTCCTCAACCAAATGTCTACTTTCTTCAGTTCCATAAATATACCGACCTGCCAACACGGATTCATGCCTGGTAAATAGGTATCAACCAATGCCCAGTTTTACATCAAGTTTGTATGAAAATTTTAAGTTGCTGTAAAAATACAACATGTTTACGTTCGATTTATTAAAAAACTATACCTATGATAAAAAATTTGTATTGCAAACAAAATCCACATTTATGGACCCTTTATTTGGAGCTATAACTTAAATAATAATTTTCAGATTGTAAATTAAGGAGTTATCGGACAACCCATTTAACTTTGTTCTTATGGGAAATAAATCCAATATGGCGGCACTCCAAGGCCCTCTTAACATTGTTCTTATGGGTCTAAAAATCAAGATGTCGGAGGTACTGCAGACTCTTAAGTTACACAAACAGTGTCAAACTAACTCATTAAATACTAGGAATACGCTCCGATGTCCGTCCCGTACGAGAATTTTTACTCACTTTTTAAGTTATTAAGTGACGCTTTTTATGATTCTTTTTTTTAGGGAGAGGTGAGAAAAATGCATTACGCACACAGGTGGCAAGCCTGTAGTGTGGGGCTCCCCTAAAAAACGGGTTTACCCACTAAAAAACCTCCTCTACTCTTTAGGATTCTAACCTGGAATTGTTTATCACATTACGTCAGGCTAGGCCTAAATTTGGCTAACGCCGATGTGGCTAACTCCTTATCCAGCCACTCGATCAAGGGATCTGGGCCACTTCGCGGTCCAGATCGGGTTTCTTTTCCAGGAGGATGCCCCGGACGAACTGTGATAAACAATCCCAGTTGCCCTCATCCTCCAAGATCTTTAGGCAGACCGAGTCCACCGAAAATGCACCAAAAATTTGTGTGGCCTTCAGGCGGGACCCTTCCCAACGGGGGCAGCGGAAGAATGTGTGTTCCGCATCGTCGGGAACGCCCGGACAATAAATGCAGTCCGGTGAACCGGTCTTGCCCATCCGGTTCAGGTACGACAGAAAATAGCCATGAATTGTCAAGAAATGGCCTCCGTTCCACCCATGGTTAGACGCGTGCTTAATAAGTCGTGCAGTCCATCGTCCTCGGGTGTCGTGCTCCCAGCTGTGTTGCCACTTCTGGAAGGTTCGGGAGCGCTCTTCTGTTCTTGCCGTGTCCTTGCCACCTCGCCTTGTCTCTGATAAATTGCCTTCCTCTCTCCTGCCAAGAGCTTGACAGGGATAATTCCGGCGACCACCTGGGGCCCATTTCATAATAAAATATTTACTAATATTACTAGGAGTACGCTTATTCTGCGCGTATGGGGATGAACGGACAATAAAGATAAGGCATAACTAAATTTAAAAATAAAAAACAAATAAAACACGACTAAATCCCCACACATTCTAAAATTTACTTTATAAGTTCTTGTACTCATTTCATTAAACCTTGGAAGTAGTTTATAAATAGCTTTATATTTCTGGGAGTCCCTACGAAGAAGGATTCTCAAAATTTTTCATTTCTGTTACGTCCATTTGATCCCACTTTGTGGTGGTTAAAAAACTAATATAATTCATAATTCGAAAATTCACTTGCCTTACATACATGCAATACATTGTTTTAAAATACTTTTAGTTAAGTGGATTTCTATCATATATAAAATGTTTTTTTTAATATACCACTTGATGTGTTGGGTCCTAAACATTTTTGCCAAGGTTACAATTAACTTGGTTTTTTATAATTATTTAAAAGATCAGTACAAATCAGCTTGCTTTCTCCACGTAGTCTACTAAAAAAAGCATTTATTTTGATTATTACTGTGTCCTTACCCCCATATTGGGTGATTCACGACGAAGTGCAGAAATTTCGGGAGCTGATTCAAAACATGAAAAATAAACAAAAAAGTCATGTCAATATATGTTATAAAAATCCTCCGTTTAGCCGCTAGCCGCCATTTTATTTCATACATGTAATCATTTTCAATGTATCTAGTTGATCATTTTTATTTCTGTAACGGATTGATGGATTTACTTCATATTTGGCGTGAACCTTAATTACAACAATGTTAGTTTTCAGAAAAAAATTATTATTTCCTTAAGTGTATGGTATTTTAAAAATGACGGCCATTTAAAAACTTTAACCTAACATTTCTCAAAAACGGAAAGTTTCATAAAAGACCAAAAAGTTGACAAATTAAATCATTTAAACAATGATACCAAGTTTGTAAAGATCTGACAATAAATGAGGGATTTATTGTGATTTCCCTGTAGCAAAATATCGATTTTGCATTACAATCAATACAAATTGAATAAAATTTCTTTTAAAAAGCCCAATAACTCTGTTATTTCCTGTCAGATCTTCACAAAATTGTTTCATTGCTTAGATAATTTAATTTATCATTGGTTAGATAATTTAATTTGTCAACTTTTTTGCCTTTTTAAAATTTTGTTGGAATTTGCCGTTTTTGTGAAATTTGAGTTCAAAATTTTAAAATGGCCGCCATTTTGAAAATACACATGGGAAAATAATATTTTTTTCTGAAAACAAATTGATGTGATATGGGTCCACACCAAAAATGAAGTAAATCCATCGATCCTTTACGGAAATAAAAATGATTACAAGTAAAAATAAAATGGCGGCTAGCGGCTAAAAGAAACATATGTTGACATGACCTTTTTGCTTATTTTTATGTGTAGAATTAGCTCCCAAAATTTCTGCACTTCGTCTTGAATCACTCTGTAAAATGGCTAATTATTTTTTTTATACAAAAATATGATAAGGCTATTTTGAGAAAACTATAATATAATTAAGAGTCATATCTGTTTGTCAATAGGCCTACTACACAAGAGAACAATTCAAGTATGTTCACAAACTGACCAAAATTATTTAGTTCAGCTTAAAGATGTCAACCTTTGCTACTTGTGAGTGGTTTCAGGTCATTAATAAAACATTCTCAGTCACTAAATCACGATCTTTTATAATTTATCTATACTGTATTTATGTCCACCTGCAGTTGTTTAGTATGCACAGTTTGTGTAGTGTCAATATTATTACTTAATACGTAAACCAATTAGGGAACAGAAGAGAAGTGAACTCAAATGTGTCCTGGGCCGATTCGTGTTCAATTCTTGGGTCCTCTCACGTTGTTTGATTCATGTGATGAAGCACTGGCGATGCGAACCATGGCGAACTGAGTCGAGCACACATAGTACACTATTGTGCTAGACCCTGCTTGCCTTGATTCAGTGATAGTCCTGATGTATCCAGGTAATATGGAATAATTCAAGATGTAAGATTGTGAAATAAAGCAAATCAAGTATGTATCCAAAACGCTGGAAATCTAAAGAAATGCATGTATTGCATAGGTTATTTTGTAATTATTTATAGTCCCACAGATATGTAGTAATTATTGAAAAATTGTGCATTTGATTATGTATAGAGATTTAAAATTTGGGACACTAATTCTACAATACAAAAGCTTAAATTTAGAGAAGAGGCGATCTTAGATTTTGCATATGGGGTTTCCACTGGCGTTTTCCCATTTTTTACTATAAAGTTTCTTAATTACCTACATGAATTTGATTTACAAGTCTTGCTGGAGCTAGGCCTAAAAAATAAAAAATGTAGAATTTTTAAGTGTTATGTTATCTTGAATTAATGCAGAGAGAATTCAAAAGAAAATCTGATACGATATATCAATATTCTATATGATGTGATATAAATCAAATCGATTGTATTGTTCTATAGTATTTTAGGCTCTATACAAACAAAAATTTATCAATGTATTGCTTCGGATCACATTTCGATATATCGGATCATACCAGATTTTTTAATTATTTTCTCCGCAACAACTCAAGACAATTTAATGGTAATTGATAGTTAAATTGTTTATTTTATGTGTTCTTGCAAAATACTTAACTCACAATACAGTAATGTAATTTTTAAATTAAATGATGAAAAATTGGAAAACCCTATTGATGGAAAATCTAAACTGGCCTTCTATCTAAATTAAAGCCTTTGTTCATGAGGTATGTCTATTCAAAATTTGAGATCTCTATCATGAAACGCACAATCGGTCCATATAACTGCCAGACTATTAATCTTTAAAACGCATGGAACACCTACATTATAAAAAAACTGCTTAAAATTATATTTGAAATTAATTTCTTTATAAAAAAACTTATTTTATTTTGGAGCACTGATTTCATGGAAACATCATAAAAGCAAAATACCCCCGTTGCAGCATACCTGCGTACTCAGCGAATTTTCAACAGCATTCAATTTTTTTAACTTCCCCCATAAACACCATGGGAACGAGGATGTAGGTTTGCTGCCTTAGGGTTATTGCAAGTAGATATAGGAAAATTCCCAGTGCATGTAACCATAGAAAAACTATCGGTTAGTTTTTCTATGATGTAACTAAGTTGCATCAAATTCTGATATTTTTAATTTTCCCATATATCCCATTGTGGTCTTGGGGTTGAGTAGGTAGGTTTTCCGCCATATAGGTGCTGTAAGTAAATATAAGTTAAACCCTACCTAGTGAATGGACATATCAAATTTGATCAAGTTATGTCAACAAATAAGTGAGATACAGGATTTTGTTAATTCTCCATAAGAATAACATTGAAAACCTATTTTTGGATTTTCTCCGTAACCTGTTAAGCCATGTTGAAAATTCAAAATAATAAATTGTTTGTTTTTTTAGGCTCTTTTAAATAGTTTTGGTGAAAATTCTTGACTTTTTAAAACTTATGTCCAAATATACCAAAAACCCATTTTTGAGCCTTTTGAAACCTCATAAAACCCTGTTCCCCTAACCGGATAATGCTGGTTCGCAATTAAAATTATTCGCTGGTTAAAATTATTTTTCAATAAAATTTGGTAGGCCTACATACCTTTATTAGATGTGAGTAACTAATATTTGCTCAAAACCCTTCATGGAAAGACACATACATATTAAATCCCATGTCCTTTTAATAGAAAACGAGTCGTTGCCAGTCGATACTCGACGAACACATCTCCAGTCTGAAGCTAGGCAGATGGTATGAAACTTGTATAAACTGAAAATAACATACAATCACATACGGTAATTAAATAAACTAATTGTCACTCCCTGAAACTCTGAATAAAAACTGCATGTTAATAAACACCATCCCATTTCGTAAGTCATCGTTGTATTTGAATTTGAAAGTTAACTGAAAAGTAAACAGAAAAACTAAATTAATTCAATTGACAGAAGGTAGACAGGTTTGTTTTTATGAAGACAGCTGTTTGTTTCATGAAATGAACCATATGTTATAGGTAAACTAACTAAATTTTGTCTTATATTTAAAATACATGGAAATTTTAAAGTCCAATGGGGCGAAGCACATTTAACTGAGGGTGACAAAAATTATTCAATGACGTCTACAGAGAATTCCATTTAATTTGACACCTCAATCATCAAATTCCGTTCAAAAATAAGGGAGTTTTGCTGCTCACAAGAACAGTAAGATAGATAACTGTATAGTGGCAACACCTAGTGGGAGAAACAATAGCGAGAAGTGTTTGAACATAATCAGCTGATAAATTGACTTTCAGCATTTGTTTAATCAACACCTGCTAATGCCACCTAGTAGCAGGTGTTGATTTGTCATATTAATGTTTAAGCTACATTTGAGGATTCAGCGTACAACCCCCATTGTACACTTGGAAAATGTCTTCATGTTGTTTATACGATTGTAAGGAATTTTACATTCTTTAGGAAAACTTCCAAATGTCAGGAAGTTTTTATGATCAATATTTGTGTATTTTAGCTTTCACAATGCATATTTATTGTTCTTAAAACTATATCTATTTTGTATAATATCTGTAATTATATTTAATTAACTTATGTATAATAAATGGCAATAATATTTGGAATAAAATGGAATATTTTATATTTGATTGTATGGATTAATAGTTGTATTTTTACATAACTTACTTCATCACTCACTCATAAAATCAAATATTTTGTTGATTAAACATAACAACCATTGGAAATTAACTAAGTATGCAGGTCTGCTGCGACGGTTGTATTGTAGATTGTAAAGTTTTGATAACATTTTCCAGTTTTGAAAAATTTGAGTTAAAAATATTTTAAAATCGCCGCCATGTTTAAAGTAAACATTGGTAAAATTAAAGTTTAACTAAAGGAAATTTAAAACTTCTGTTTCATGCCAAATATGAATCCAATACAACCATCCGTAGCTCAAATTATGAGTGTAAAAAACAAATTGTGCTAGTGGCTTAAAGCATTTTAGGACAATGACAGTTGCCATTTGTCATTGGGCTATTAATTAATGATGCTTTCTAACAACTGGTCGATGTTAGATAGTAACAAGACTGGGGTTTGGACCGTTCCCCGTCAAAACGTTAAAAAATGCCACTGGCGTAGAAACACCCAAAATAAAAACACCCAAAATAAAATATTCACATTAACTTTTTTGTATATTTTGGATTGCTGAATAACCTGGTAAAGTTTGGGACAGTTGAAGCTGGACACCCAGTATAAGTTTTAACAACCTTCAATACAATTTAAATAGGTTTGCCTTGTACAGTCAAAATTTCCATTTATGACTCATTAAAATACTGTGTAGGCTTATACCACATTCACCTATAGACTGTTAGGCCGCTTTCACATTGGGTCGCTTGGACCGAGTGGCAGCCACGCTTGTCATTTCACATATGTGGCTGCGGCTAAGTTCTCAAGTTGCGAAAGTGATAGACACAGGGAAGGAGGCAGGCGGATGACGTAAACAAGCTGCGCGTGCATCCCGAAAGTGTGGTGGCAGGTTGAGTGGCGGTCACCGAGTGTGAAAGGCTCCGTATGTTTCAATGCCCCGCTAGCGACTTGAGTCGCTAAAGAGCAGGGTTGCTGCCACCGCCCAGCGACGCAGTTTTCTGGAGACCGAGTCGCTACCACCAAGGTGGGTCGCTGCGACGCACTAATGTGAAAGGCTCCATAAGGCTCAATGCATTTTCAACAGGTCAAGTGGCCGACGGGTCATTAATTGACCAGAGGTCATTAATTTTAAATACAAACCCCCACTTTTTATGATATTTTGGATTCTAGACATAATTTTAAGACTACTTTGTGAGGTCCCTGTCTCAAATTAGTGATTTAGTGATTTAGATTTAATGTATACCCGTAATCCTAACGGTTTGGGAGGTAATGGCAGTGGAATTTTTGTTTTTCCCCATAAGAATAACATAGAGCAAATTTTCATATTCATTAACACTGAAACTTTTACCTTTAACATAACTGTATAAACATAAAGATATTTTATAAACTCATTTTAAATAATATTTCATCATAAAATACCGATTATCACATAATTAATTTTAATTTTCTATACCTTTAAAGTAATCTCCGCCATATTGAAAAATTTATGGAAAAATAGAAGTATTTAGGACAAAACTAATAATTTATGATGCTAAAGTGTTTAGAAGAAGAAACTAAGGCATTCTTACGCTAGGCCTTTTTAGTTTAACGGGAAATTTACAGAGATAATGGATAAAAAATTTAGCCCCATGTTATTATTATGGAAAAAAATTAAAATTCTACCTCCATTATCTCCCAAGAACAATTAGGATCAGGAGTTATAAAGTTGTCTTAGAATTATGTGTAGAATAAAAAATACCATAAAATGTGTGGGTTCGTATTTAAAATTTATGTCTTTCGGTCTGGGTAGGTTACTTCTAGTACACTCTGTACATTGAAATTATCATCAATGGATAGAGTGCAACCGGTTTACCAATAATGGCATAATTTGTTTTTGTCCATAATTAATTGGATTAATTTTAAAATGGGTGTACGGGTGGTCTAGTACACCCGGTATAGTTCCTCTACATATAGGTGTAGCGTTGGGAGGGGGTTATGCCTCAACTTTTAGAAAAGTTTTAGCAAAGGGGTAAAACTTGAATACTGATAGTACTTCATGCCCTTCAATCCTTAAAAATGTACGTCACACTACACCTATAGATACATGTTTATACATGATATTTAACTGGCAAATGCGTAGCAAGGTGCAAGGAGGGAGTTTTGATAGGGCTTCAGCTTTCCTCTAAATCCTTAAAAATGACCTTCTCATATAGGAATTTTACACCCTTATGACCCTTCTGCCTATTTCTGCATCCTCCAAAATCAAACTATAGCTACACCCTTGTAAACTGGCTTTAAAGATGATCACCATAAAATAAAAGTAGAGGTGGAAATTAAAATCATTATTAAAACATTTACAATTTCCTGACAACGTAGGCCTACTTATAATTAGATTTTCTCCATTAAATATAGGTTCATGCATTTATACCTGATGTTTTAGTTATAAACAGTTCAATTTATAAGCATATTTTGATGCTATGACACAAGTAGGAACATTTTTATTAATGGGTCAGAAATGAACTTTCGGCGAGAAAGTTGTAGTGAGGTGAATTTCATCACATTATCAAGAAGTTTACGATAATATGAGTTGATTGTTGGCAATAATATTAATATTAATGAATAGAAATTACGGGGTGAGATGAGCCTCAGGCTCTCACTGAGATAACAGATCTTGTTGATCATTCTATAATTTCCTAGGAAAAAAATGTTGTATCGCTATACTTGTATAGATAAAATTAAGATTTATATTGAAATTTTTAAGTAAATGCAAAACAATGACAAATTAACAAACAGCTTTGTCCACCACCAATTAAAATGGGTGTGTGTGAATGGTCGAGATTTTGTGTTGACCAATTATTTTGTCGGCCGATAGTTATCGGTGTATGTGGAAGAGACCTTAGAATGAAATTGTTTTTGTGACATTGGAGGCCTGTTAAAGCAGAGGCCGGTTAAGAGGAAGCCTAATGTAGGCCTATTTATATTTTCTGATCCAGTTCAAAGAATATTCTTCCCATATAATTAAGTTATTGAGGAAAATTTTCTTTGAACTGGATCTGATAATATAAATACATCAGGATTTCTTTTAACTGGCTTTAATAGGCCTTCTATGTCAGTAAAAGAAATTTTTGTAACCAAGTAGACCTAAATCCATTATTATAATAGAAGGCCTCTAGTCCAGGGTCAAATGGTTGGTTGCCAAGTAATCCAGCTGCAGCACTCCGGGAATTAAACAATGAATTAGCCATGGACATTTCCCATAGCCAACATGTGTCAACTGGTTTTCATGTTCTCTATCACTAAAATATCCCAATTTAATTGCCAATTTCAGGACGACGCAGTACTAAATCATTGATAGCAGCGGTTTATCTGTTGTCTCAACTCAATTCCAGACCTTTGACAAAGACTATTGCAATACGGTGTATGAACCTCGATAGTTCGACACTTTATGGACTTAGAAAGTGGCGAACTATCGAAAATTCGAAACTATAGGGAGTTTGTGGGAAATGTTAATATAGGGAGCATAAAAATCTGTTGAATTTAAGAAACACTAAATAAATATTAAAAAACATGGCTTAGTTGAACTATAATAGGACTATAGCCAAAGTTAAAATCATTCACCATTTTGTTTACATTTTCACCTTTGACAGTCCCCAACATTGACATTAAATCAATTGTAATGACATGCTAAGTTGTCATTTATACCTTTACAAGTTGACTTGTCAAACTATAAGGAGTGTCGAACTACCAAAAGTCGAACTATCAAGGTTCCTCCAACTCTCAAGATAAATATTTGTGATATCTTTTTAAGCAATTTTTATCATACGTTTTATGATTTTTAGCAATAGCTCCAAAACAGTAGGTATATTTAGTTAACCCATAAACAATTTGTCTTAAGTTTTGGTCCTATTGCTCTTTGCCCTATGTTCCTTTTAAACATTAAAACAAATTTTCATGTTTTTTTTTTTATATTGAGTTTTTATTTTTAAGTTGAGGTCCAGTGACTGAGTGGTTGGTACCGTATACATTTTGTTTAGACTTTTATGTAGGCTAGAAGAAAAAAATAACTATTACAGTTCTACTTCTACCGATCCAATCAAAATTAGGGCTGAACCTTAATTGGTTTGGCTAATTTTAAAAATAGACGGAACTTTCAAATAATGACAGAGAATAGCTTACTCCTGCAGTTAAATCAAACAGGGTGTACAATCAGGGTGTACAAACTCAATGATAATCGGTTGAAAGCTATTGCATTAAATAGTAGAAAATACTCCTAGAACATGGTTGGCCTAAATAAGTTTGAAAAAAAGGAACAAACCACAGAAAAGCGACCGCAACAGTGATGAATCAAGGCCAATAATCATAAATATTCTGGAAAATCAACAATCAGGATTCCCTCACTTTTAAGAACCTCAGGAACAGTCGGTTTTTATTTTATTATTATTTTATTTTTTGTTTTGTTACAAAAGGTTTTAAATATGCTATATTTACAAAATAGTAGGACATTCCTGTCCACACAATAAGCATTGGATAAAATATTATCGGACGGAACTAAACAAAATATGTGCATAGCTCCCTCTAACCTGACCGATCCTAAATGCTTTTTGAGGCCTACAAAATGAGTGACAAACGTTAAAGGCAGTTTGTAACCAACTAAATAAGGAATATTTTTTCTAAATGTAGTGTTGTTTACTACTTATTATTGCATAGGCCATGGAAAACTGTAATTTGACATATTTAAACGTACTTCAGTTAACCAGCAAATTCGTTATCCAGTCGGGGTCTGGTCCTGTAGTGGCCGTTTAAGTGAGGGTCCACTGTACCGTAAATCAAGTTCCTATATAGTATAGTTTGGTTATTTGGAGGGCTCGACAATACTGGTAACCCTCAATTTTAATACCTTGTAAAAAATAAATCGGTTGGGCCTAACATGAGTTTTTAAGTACAACCATGATGTATTAGTGGTGGGCTACTCTTCCGTATACGCCCAGTGAAAATATCAATGAATCCGATATTTTATGGAAATAAAAAATGAAATTGTAAAAGAGTATCATTGTAAGTATCAAATGAAAAATATTGATTTCACAAGAATATTTATATTCAGGATTATCGACTTTTTTTTTAAATGTGACTTCATAAACAAAACCATTTAACCTGATCCAAAATAAAATAATTGAAACAGACCCAATACAAATCATGATAACAGCATATATAGATGACAACTTAACTGAAAACGTTTCCTAAATAACAAATACAATCACTGTGGGCTTAGAGGTAACTAATTTTTCCTATTATTTATATTTTTTATTTTCAAATTTATACATTCAACAACAAGTATAATGTAACATGACTTAAATTTAAAAAATTAAAAAGCTACTAATCATACAGTAAACTTATAAACTAAAAAATTTAACAAAATAAAATATAGACCACCTGACTAAGCGTCAGATATGGCTCAATGTTGGAAGGTTAATGATACCAGGTAGGCCTAAACAGTAAAAATTTCCATTTATGAACTTATAATAAGAAATTTTACATCCTTGTAATTTCAGCATCCTCCGGAATCAAATTGTAGTTAAGCACCGTTTGTAGTGTGGGTCTACGTGTATGGTAGTTTTTCTGCCTTTCCACACACATGGCAGCATTCCTTTAAGAGTAGTTTTATTGTCGCGAAGTATGATACAAGTACTTTTACAGTTTTTGTTAATGTTCCTGCCCTATTGGCTAAGAAAAAAATTACCATACCATACCTATAGCCTATAAGTCTTAATAGCCTACTTAATTTTGTTTGTTGCCTATTCTCACATTTACTTTCCTTTAAGCCTACATAGTTCTTCTTAGTGGAGTTTATCTTTACAATAGGTTAGATTAGTGTAAATTTTGTTGAGGTCAATCCATTTGATAGAATTTTGGCTACTATACAGGCGAAACTTCGTTATCCTACTCCACAGTTATTATTGATGTTAAAATTTCGAGTTTTCAATAATATTGCTATTTTATCGATGATACAATATTACACGATACGAATGTGACTTTATCACCTCATTTAGTTTTGTTCTAAGATAATCAAAAATACTTTTTGACAATAAAACAAATATATTGCAAACAAGTACAAATTTGAACTAATGTAGCCTTAAAACATTATCAAAGAACAATAAAAAATACACTAACTTAAGTTATTTACCCAAAATGTTTATTTTGTAGCCTAATTGTATCTTAATTGTGAGAAGATGCACACTTCATTAGATCTAAAATTGTGTCACACAAATGATGCCAAATATGAATTAGAGAGGTATTTTTCTATTTTGTACTAAGGGAATATGCATTTTAAAATTTTTCAAAAACCATTAATTTTGATAAACATCACTGTCTATAAAAGTGACGGAGGTTTACGGTTAGATTATTATTACGGTTAGGTTTGATTATTATTACAATACTTTAAAATACTTCTTACCTACCTCAATATCGTTGTTGATTCGATTGTTTTCATCACACAATTTTAATCGCAAACTCAAAATGTTAACAAATGTAATAACGGTGGAGTAGCTTAACGAAGTTTCAGTTTTAAGTTGATTCAATATTTATACCGATTTGATGCAATGAATATATTTTCATTTGATAGTTCCACCGGGCGTATACAGAAGTGCAGCTTAAAGGTGTGATAACACCAGAGGTTGATAACCTAAGTTGTCGACCTAGGCCCTAAGTCATATAGCCTAGCCCTAGATATGCTACATAAGTCAACAACTCTTTTTAGTTCTTTGGTAAAAGTTAACATCTTTTGATTGTCTACCTACCTCTGGGCTAAACACATTTTAAGGTAGGCCTAGCTACATTTCTTGAGACAAACTTTTGGTCTAGGCTTAAGGTAGCATAGGCCTATCTGTTATAGCCAGTCCTGTTGTAATAATTCTGTAATTGATGATGATGAAATGGGCCCTTGACAAGTATAATCAGACACTTCTAGGCTTAAGCCAACCAATAAATTATGCGATTATGCCTTATACAACAAATATAGCAAACCTAAAAGCCTACTCACTCTATAAATTAATATTAAGTTATATCACATGACTTTTTGAAAAGCAGGAGGGGCCTAGGCCTATTGATATTTTGAAGAGTTACTCTATAGTGCTAATCACAACTTCGTGTGGGGGAATAGATTGAATTTATTTGAAAACTAACTGGAGAGTAATTTGACTGATGCTTTGGCATATTCATAGAATAATCTGAGGTAATTCTAGACCTAAAATGAGTACAAAATTTGCATGGAACTCTGCACTCCTAAGTGAAAATTGAGACCTAAACAATTTACGTACAGTACAAAGGGAATTTACAACATGAATTTACAACTTATTCAAACGTTAAAAACTTATACGAACTGCCGAATTGACGATGATACATAACTAACCTACACACCCACGCCGACCAGACTGTAAATAAATAAATTGAACTTGAGTGACTCTTGTTTTGACTGTTGTGTAGCCGCTGCCATCTCCATATTAATCGGAAGAACATCTGACACACACTGTTTTTTTTGTTTTTTTTATTTGTTTTTTATGTGTGAGTTTAAATTGTTAACCGCCTTTTTTAGTAAAATTTTCTTTTTATTATTATTTGTTAACATCAAATTTATTTTTCCAGTACTCATAACCTATTTTAAAATATTTTTTAAACAACAAATTGTATTATACACTTTCTTTATGTCTGACAACAAAACAACAATGCCACCGTTTAACGTACCCTAAACACCTCTTATTACGGCCTCCAATGCATTTCTTATGGGAAATTAAATTACGTCTAATTAGTTTATTACTTAACAGAATAACTTCACAAACGAACTCGACCTGTAAAATCACGCCTAAAATCGACTGTGAAAGTTTGAAGTCGATCTGAGGCTTTTTGCGAACGTAATCGCGTTACAAAAAATAGGGGTTTGTCACTACAGTGAGGTTGTTAACAGTCATGTATGAGGATTCACTCCTCTTCGATCCGTTCATCCAATTAGCTTAGTAGCTTGTAACTTGTAAAATTCTGTTTCATAATAGCAAAGTACAAATTTACAAGTTACAAAAGTAATATTATTAGTATTGTAACTTGTAACTTGTAAATTATGTTTCATAATGGAAGAATAACTTGTAAGTTGTAAAATTCTGTTTCATAATAAAAAACTAATAATTTTCAAAATACAAGTGTTTTTCCTACAAAATATTAGTGTATTTTTCATCCTCTGTTTCATAATTGTTACTAATAATATTAGTTTGGAGATTATTTCCTAATAATATTAGTAAACATTCTACAAGAACTAAGTTACCTAATTTAAAAAAATATTAGTAACGTTATGCTTAAAAGTTATACTATTTCTCAATATATCAAAGTGAAAATAACACTTTAATGTTTTATTTACATAATTAAGAAACATAACAAAATGTAGTCTGAATATCATTACCAAACATTAACTTTACAATTTACAAAAAAAGAAACAAAGGACACTATTGTAACCTCTGAGTCACAAAGAGATTGCAAAATGAGCACCAAAGAAAAAAAATTTGAATCTGAAGCAAACCACACCCCAATAGTTAAATTTATATGAAGCAAACCGCACCCCAATAGTTAAATGAAAGACTTTCATTATCATATGTTTTTCAATATTTTTATTTTAATTCAGATGTCATTGTTTATATAATTCCTTACTGTTTGTTTTTGAATATACAATGACATCTGAATTAAAATAAAAATATTGAAAAACATATGATAATGAAAGTCTTTCATTTAACTATTGGGGTGCGGTTTGCTTCATATAAATTTAACTATTGGGGTGTGGTTTGCTTCATATAAATTGAACATTCCGGCCACCTTGAAGCACAGTGCTTCAAGGTGGCCGGAATGTTCAATTTATATGAAGCAAACCACACCCCAATAGTTAAATTTATATGAAGCAAACCGCACCCCAATAGTTAAATGAAAGACTTTCATTATCATATGTTTTTCAATATTTTTATTTTAATTCATTGTTTATATAATTCCTTACTGTTTGTTTTTGAATATACTTACATTTTATCTTCATTTTCAAGTTTTAATTTCTTTTTAATAGTTTACATCAAGGTCCTTCGAATATTTTGATATGCTTTCCCTTACATATTTTTGGTCCTCGACGAACCGGATGTTTGAACTAACTCTATGGATAATTTGAACTTTTTTGTAATTTCACATTTTGATGGATACAATGAATTGTTTGTGGTTCAAAGGTAATGTTTCATGACTCATACTTGTATTTTGCATTTTGATTGATATTTTTAGTCATTTTTATACTTGGATTTGTTACCTAGAACTATGGCTCCTACAAAACAAACTGAATTTAAAGCCTCAGTGTATGAACGTTCAGTTAATATGATTAAAAGGCGTTTTGCCACAATTCAGGCTTCTATCAAGCCAATAACTAAACAATCTACCCCAATTTCTGGTGCGCAGGCAAAATCGCTTAATGTGTACTTGCAGGAAGTCAATAAAAAGAATGGTGAGTTTGAATCTTTATTTCAACGTGCTTTAAGTGTTACTGGGGACGAATCCATTGCAGATGATACTCTCTCTCATGATCAAGATGAAATATTAGAACTGTATGTTAGTATTTGTAGTAGTATTGAGGCTTGCTTGCCCACTGATGAACAAAGTTTGTCAGATTCTTGTACTAATGGTCATGATTCATTACAGAATCGTAACTTGCCAATTAGGTTACCTAAGTTGGATTTACCCAAGTTTTCTGGAGACATCTCACAGTGGACCACTTTCATAAACATTTTTGACACATCTATTCATAACAATTCATCCATTGAAAAAGTCCTGAAATTTCAATACTTGTTAAGTGTAGTTAGTGAAGAACCATTGAATCTAATTAAGAGTTTAGAAATAACTTCTGCAAACTACACTATTGCTTACAACATTTTAAGAGAGCGGTACCATAACATACGTAGGTTGCAATCTTTTCACTTGCATCAATTGTTAGACTTACCGAACATTACGGTATCAGATTTTAAAGGTTTAAGACAGTTTGTAAGCTTATTTTCCGAACATTCCGGCCACCTTGAAGCACTGTGCTTCAACCAAAAACTCAATTTTATTCCAGTGGCAATGAGAAGACTTTAACTGCTGGTCTTTTGAATACACCAGATTTTGTCTTGATCTTGACAACACGGACTATTCCATCTGAACCAGGATAAACTTCAACAATTCTTCCCAATGGCCATTCACGAGGTCTTGAAGGAATATTTACATACTTTGCAGCAACGAACAAAGTGAACTAAACGTCAAGAAAATTTTAAAATTGGTCAATTAGTCCTGGTACATTCTCCTTCAAGACCTCGTGAATGGCCATTGGGAAGAATTGTTGAAGTTTATCCTGGTTCAGATGGAATAGTCCGTGTTGTCAAGATCAAGACAAAATCTGGTGTATTCAAAAGACCAGCAGTTAAAGTCTTCTCATTGCCACTGGAATAAAATTGAGTTTTTGGTTGAAGCACAGTGCTTCAAGGTGGCCGGAATGTTCAATTTATATGAAGCAAACCACACCCCAATAGTTAAATTTATATGAAGCAAACCGCACCCCAATAGTTAAATGAAAGACTTTCATTATCATATGTTTTTCAATATTTTTATTTTAATTCAGATGTCATTGTTTATATAATTCCTTACTGTTTGTTTTTGAATATACTTACATTTTATCTTCATTTTCAAGTTTTAATTTCTTTTTAATAGTTTACATCAAGGTCCTTCGAATATTTTGATATGCTTTCCCTTACAGTATGGTAAAAAAGAGCAGTAAATTGGAAATTAGATGCTATTAACTTGATCTTCATTGATCATCATTACACCATAGGTACTTGATTTTATTTAATAGTATGTTCACTCTCATGGATGCCAAATTCGATTTCCAATTGATTTGCTTCCAACTTGGCTTTGTATATTTGTACTTTTAAAAGTTCAATTTGAAGCTTATTTATATATTTTTTTTCGATGGCTTTAGAAAATTATTTGTTTCCAATAAAAAATATGTTGTATTACAAATTAGTCGTTATACCCATTTTTTAGGAAAAACACAACTTTGTTTGTTGTAAAATGTAAAAACTCGGTACTGTATATTAATCTTATTTATTTATGAACCCAAATTGTATGCAATGTTAACTATCCATAGAATATATTTATATAATAGTTGTATATAACCCATATAATATAAAAGGTGCACGTATTTAATACATTTACCTAAACTTTCATGTCACGAAATAATTTACAATCGTATACCATAGACAAATAGGCATATACAGGGTGTCCCTAAACTCTCTACCCACCTTTTCAGGTATTAATCCTGACCTAAGGACAAGCCAAAGTATCATATTTAAAATTTCCAAAAACTCCATGTAGTTAAACATACAGCTGCCATTTTGTATTTTTTAGAGACTAATTTTTAAATTAAGAACTGTTTGTTCTAATATGTTGGAACTTGATATAGGCTACAGCTATTTGAGGTAAAGGTGAAATTGGAAAAAAAGTACGATTCATATTTTTGAAATGGAGACTGTTTAAATTCTTTAACCATAAATTGCATAAAAACCACATAAGGTAACCAAATTTATGTTATTACGTGGTTTTTAAAAATTTAATTTCAAAACAATGATGTGACAATCAAGGAAATCACGGAAATAAATGAGATTAAAGCGGTTTTTATACAAAACAGTCCCGCATCCTGAGCGTTTTGCCCCAAACTGGGTCCGAGATTGCCGTACGATAAGCGGTCGCTGCACCAGCTCAACAATTGGTCTCATACCCAAACTGCTCCTAGAGAAGCGGTGACCGTGGCTAGGCTCAGTGAAAAACCCTATCATGCTTATTCAAGTACCGATTTCGACAATTTATATATCTTTGGGTTCGAAATTAAATTTTTTTAAAACCACAAAACAACATAAATTTTGCTACCTTATGTTGTTTATAAGCAATTTAAGGTTAAAGATTTTAAACAAACGCCATTTTGTAAATTTTATTTTGCAAAAATAATTAAACATTTTTTTAATAGCACATTTGTCTTAAAAAAGCCTTATACCAAGTTTCATCTTACTACAAAAAGCTGTGTTCTTAAACAAAGAATTATTCATTGAATACCGTATACAAAGTGGCGTTCACTGATACACATTTGTCTGTTTACTTGTAAAATCCAACTAATATTATTATTGTTGAATTAAAATCAAAAGAGTATTGAGACTGGCGGTGCTTCGGCAGTATTCAGCAACACTCGGGTAAACCCGCTGATTTAATCAGCTGGTAATGGAAAATTCGGCTCATCTGGCCAATTGATTCATTTGAATCGATCTTTTTCACGAATAGAATGTTGAACCTATTCTTTTGTTCGTATGATACAGCTGTTTTTCCTCACCTGTCTTAATGCGATAAAATCGAATTTCATCGATAAATTGACGTTAATATTCTATGACGTACTTTTGAGTCACTTGAATATTTAATTAATTTTAACTTTGTACGTAACAGTAAAAAAAGAGTTAAGTTACCAGGGATACACTCAGTTTGAAAGCGAGGTTAATTACAGGGTTCGCGCCTCGTACTGCTGGTTGCACGAGACGTGAGACAGTCCGCGCATGGGGGAGGGGAACATGAGGGCTGGGAGGGGTATGGAGTAGGAGTGGGAGGGGCAGCCAACTGTGTACTAGCCTGGCTGCACACATTCGCCAAATTGTCCTAGCTTTGATTTCCGTAACATATAACCATTAAACATGTTAGAAAAACCACAAAGTAATAATACAATACAGCTGAACCATAATTAATAATAACGATAAACAGTTATTGATATTCAGTTGATTCAAATTCAATGTTTCACTGACTATTATTGAGTCAATGTTTTTAGGATGCATGTAGTGACTGGCACATGACAACAGCTAACAGCTGACTGACGGTGCTGCACTCTGGCGGCGTTTGGACGGGCATGCGCAAAAGCCTCTTTTGCTAGTGCGCATCTGATACACTGTCTCACGTCTCGTGCAATCACCAGTAAATGCCTATAATCTCTTAAGACAATTGAATTACGAATGATGAATTATACCATTTGATTTTGTACTTTGGTTTTGTACTGATTGAATAATTAGGCAGTGGATGAAAGCTAATCAATTTAGTTACGGTATATTGTTTCTTCGGTCTATTTTAAAGGTTAGATAGCTTTTAGGCACGGTCTACGGGATTGTCCGCCGCATGTGCGCGGCGCTTGGTCTGTGGCTGGGACGATCACTGACGTTCCTGGCCAGTTGGCAACACCTGTTGACAGATTCTATTGATTCTATTCGTGGTATGTGGCGTAAGACACAGCCACTAGGGCCGGTATACAGGAAGTCCATGATTTTGTTGGTGGGCTGAGGGAGGAGCCTGAATGCCGCATTTCGGCTGGGAGCGAACGTGGTAACCTATATGGTCAAACCGGCCCTGATTTTGGTGCTCACCATCACCAATACCGTGTCGGGGTCGTGCATTTGTTGTGTCGTCAAATGTAAAGGCGGTCAACTGAGAGTTTAAATTTCTATTTATAGTTTCGTGGCCATTTTAATAAGCCTCATTCACAATTGTCTACTATAGATGAAATAGTTTGACGAATAAAAAAACTCTACAAGATTATAAGCAATTATCTTAATTTTTAATATTTATGTAACAAAATAGAGAATAAATAAGTTAGTATGAAGTGGGAACTATATAGGCGTATTTACTTGTGAGATCCACCAAATAACTCTAACCTTTGTATGATAAAAAGGATATGAAACCTTGTAAACAAAACCGATGAAACATCTGCCTGGTTCTCATATCGCGATCGAAACAAAGTTAAAAGTTTGGTCGGCGACCAAAGAATTCTCTGTGGTCGCTGATTCAAATGACTCTTTTAGAAAATGACATATGATTCATTCAAATCACTTTATTGATTCGTTCATTTGAACAACTCGGCAGTTGTTTACTTCGAGGAGCCGACTAGTCCCGAATGTACCCGAACACTGCCGAAGCACCGAGAGTCCCAATACTCTTTTGATTTTAATTCAACTATAGTAAAGCCAATTCATTTATGAAACGCAAAGTACAAGAACTTGTAAGTTTTTACTTGTAACTTGTATGTTTGCCAGGATTTTAAGGTTTTACTAATAAAATTTTACTAATAATATTAGCAAATGTTCATTTTCATTATGAAACACTTTGCATCTAAGCTTGTAACTTGTAAGTTTGTAACTTGTACTTTTTTACTAATATTATTAGCATTATTATGAAATGGGCCCCAGGACGGCAGGCTCGGACACTGTCCGGTAGGCGGAACACACCCCGAGCGCCGCTCGACTTTGAACTCGGGCGAGTCGCAACCTGTACTACTCTTTATCGAGAGCGTCTGCCCACACCTCTGCTCCATAAAGAAGCACGAACTGAACCGCGGACATCAACAGACGTCTTCTGCTGGATCGTGGAACCCCGACATTGGCCATCAGCCTACTAAGGTAAGAGACTACCTTAGCGGCCTTGTCCGCTGTACGGAAGATCTGATCCCTCCAGCTTAACTTGGTGTCCACCATAATCCCGAAGTACTTAGCAGCACGAGTTGATTGGACCACCTCCCTTCCCACACGGAACAGAACGACGGTGTCTATCCTCTTCTTCGTAAGGATTACAATCTCCGTCTTACGGAGAGCAAGCGAGAGACCGTGATCGGACATCCATGTGTTGACCACACGCATGACTTGGTTGAACTTTAGTTGGGCCAGCTCAACGTTGCGTGCGACAATGAGAGCTGCGACATCATCGGCGTACCCAACCAAAGTAGTTTCCTCAGGCATCTCCGACCTCAGGAGGCTGTCATAGGCAACGTTCCAGAGATCCTGGCCGAGTATTGAATCTTGCGCGGCACCAGAAGTGACTTCCATCGTCCACGTTCTGTCCCTTGTGTCGTAAATAAGGCTTTGAGAGCGGAGATAATCCTCAATGAGTCGCAACAGATATGCAGGAACGCGAAAGGTGTTGCGAAGCGCATCCAACATATCGACCCACCTCGCCGAGTTAAAGGCATTCTTGACATAAGCGTAACAAGAAGCACTACTCAGCGAGGGAAATAGTTGTGGCTCTCGGCTCTTTTCACAGCTCTCCATGGACTTCGGTGATAGCGTCAATCGTTGACCGTCCCTTTCTGAAGCCATACTGACGGATCAGCTTCTCGAACAGTTTCCCAGCCCTGTCCAACGTGTAGAAAGGCCTGTGGGACGACGACAGCTCGGGATCACCTTTGCCCTTGCTGATCAGTACAAAATAAGTCTTGCGGTTTTTCATAGGGAGCCGGAAACACCCCTTCTACCAAACAGGCGTTGTACATTCTTAACAACAAGTCAGCATTAATTGAAAATACTTTCTTTAAAGCCTCGCTGGGAATCCTGTCCGGGTCAGGAGCCTTGTTGCTCTTTAGGGAGAGAACGGAGGTTTCCATCTCCTCGAATGTGAAGAGTGGAACAAGAAATCTAGAATGTATATATATATATATATATATTTGCCTATATATATTCTAGATACTGCATGTGGAGTGGAACGTCATCTAACCATCCAAAGTCAACCGGTGTACATCCTAGGCCTAGCCTACAAATAAATACAAACAAAGAATGATTTTAGCTAAGACCTCAAAACAAGATAATAACTTAATAATAATTATGCTTACAATATTAAAGGTAAATAGATTGTAGAGCGAAAAAAACAATACAATTGAAAATCCATGATTGCAAATTAATAAAAATCAAGTAATGTAAGTATTGTAGAATTACGCTTACTTAACACTTAATGCATATTTTGTTACCTGGGACATAGGCTACAATGGCACAACACATTCTAATTAGTTGTTCAATTTAAATCTTTCTCCCAAATAGATATTAGTTGTATCCCATAAATTAGTTAATCGCATAATTCCGTACGACAGCAATTCATTCCACATCAACATGCTTATCTTTTGGTATAATTTATAACTTCAACAAGTAAACATCAGTGGTGATCTATTTAATTTAACAAACAGGTCTGTCAAAATATCAATTAAATTTTATTTAAAAACGTAACATAACAGCGAGCAGATATAAACAATAAAAGGTTATGTTGTTTTCAGCATACACAGCGACAACTCAGCTGCGATGGGGGAATATAAACTGATCATAGCAACTACAATACATTAGTCAAATCATGTAGCCTAAACAACTAAAGTTCTGTCAAAAATTCTGGAAAATAAGCTTTTTTAATACTTGAAAATAATTGCTCGATTATAGTTTATTACCTAGTTTAAAATACTTAAAATCTAACCTGAGAATTTCATTGAAATCAAATTAGTAATAAAAAAGCCTTTTGGTGTCTAAAATTCGCCTAAGTGAAATTTAAAGTCGATCGTATAGAATTTTTATACTCTATGTTCCATAGAGTAGGTAAAAATTCAATTATTTACACATGAAACATTAATAAAAACACCTGAAAACGTCGCGGCTAATACGGTTCAAACAGAAGCACACAAGCAAACCACTCAATCTATACTAAATATTCAATTTTAACCGCAAAGAAACATCGCATGACCCCTGAGACTCGATTTACAATCAATTTCATTTTTATGTTTTTATCATAACATTTTAAAGCCAAAACATAGTTTGCTACAAATAATGAAATAAAAAAGTTCCTGTTGTTTTAAAATACAGTACTAAAGAAACTTTTAATTTAGGTAGTTAATGGTCAGATAAAAAGACATTGGACCATTGATATATTTTTACTTTCTCCCTCTATACCATAGTATATGGAGAAAGTATTGTTTTCGTCAAAATTTTCGAATTTGAGTTGTTGGTGGATTTATCCATTTTGGTTCCCCCTGAACCCAAAAAAGTGGTTTTCGGAGTGATGTCTGTCTGTGTGTGTGTGTGTGTTATACTCAATTATGGCCAATTCTTGAGCAAGTTTGTACTTAAAGGTTTTATTATTAATTGTGCAATTATGTAGGGAGTTTCCCGTGATTAGCCTGTATGGACTTCCTTGGTTCTGGATCCTCAATTAAATTAACACATCTCAGTGAATACATCACATTTATTAATTTTATACTATGTCAGTATTATTATAATAACCAACACCTCAAATATGGATTGATCTTACTTTAAAGTATTCCAACCCTGGACATCTCAGCATCAGTCTCAGTATAGTGAAACCTCGAAGCAGGTCTGTAAATCAAAGTTTTTGTTTACTACCAAATAAAAGTATTATAATTATTTGTTAATTAATTTTAATTTACATTTCTCACAACCAATCTACTAGATGGAGTCTTGGTAAAAGTTTACTCATTTAATATTTTAACACTCAAACGTCTTTTTACAACTTCCATTCTATAAGATAAAAAGGAAGATCTTTACAGAAATATTACAATTTATTTTTACCAATGAACAATAATAATAATAATATATTTCGAAATATAATTACTTACAATTTGTCTACCTGCTTGATTCAACGAGAGATGCCAGATTTTTACGGAACGTTAAGAAAATTTTATTTAAAACTTTTAAATTCCAGTTTGGCCAACATAACAAAATCAGATAATCATTGCAACAGTTAAACACTCCAATCGTTTCTAGATACATGCATACTATAACTAGTTCTTGAAATAATTATAAAAGAAATAATAATTTTTCGTATTAACAAAACTCAGTATAGAAATATCTCCCGCCTTTCTTACGGAAAATTATTTTGTATCTCGGTTGGCAATAAACTTCAAAGTACATTACATTTCTCATCTTAATTAATTAATTATCCTTAAAACTATAAATAAAATATCATTCTCAATATATTTACAAGTTATTCAGTTTACTGCGCACGGATTTTAAAAGAGCAAACGGGACCTCAATTCGGCATTCAAGGAATTTTCTTTATCTCCTCTAGATAGAAAGGGTTTCCGGCCTTTGTCCAGTTTGGGTACGGAATTCCCCATCAGTCTAGCTCACTAGCTCAGTCGCTTTCGGGATTTGCATGCGTGTGTTCGTGTATTTAGTGGTGGCGTGTTTTTGTGTGAATGTGTGGTGTGATAAGTGTAATAGTGTAGTGAAAGTGTTAATGAAGATTTTTTTTTCTTATCCTAACAACATACATTCGCGTTCATCTCATTCAACAACATTTTCGGCGCCGATTCAAACATACAACATTCAAAATCGCATTCATTCCCATTCATAAATTGCAAACAACTTTCATTCCGATTCCTTACATAAACACACGCATTTCTAACTTATTTAACAACTCAACTTTTATTCGACTCCAATTTTCATTTCTAATTTTGTTGTACCGTTTGCTGATTTAATTCCCTGCATAACTTCCACAATAAAATAACACAATCTTCCTAAATAAAAATGTTTAACTCTTTGAATTAAATCTGAAACAATATTTAAAATAATTCTATAACTCTTTGTTTTATAATTTAATATTAATGCAAAATAAAAGAAAATACTAAATGGATTCTAATAGTTGATTAATTCTTGATAATTCGGCATAAATATGTACAGAGCATGCTGAATTATTTTTCTTCTTAGTCATTACTGAGATTTATAGAATTTTAAATCAACAATATGGATTTTTCTTACATCAGTAACGTTTGAAACATTTTGCACTAAAACAGTTACAGGTGTAAAAAAATAAAGGATGCGATACGGCCCTATATATTTCGGTGCTAGTTTCTTGGAAAAGTTCTTGGCTTTGTTGCTGAGGTAGTGCGTCTTGATGTAAACCAGAGAATTTATCTTGTAGGGATGGCGCGTCCTAGGGTAGAAGTACTTGTCCCTCGCTCGATTTTGTTGTACGCTGCGACGCACGTTGTTCACTGCTCGCTTCAGATTCTCTTGGCGCTGCTCCGGTGTCAACTGCTCCGATATTAGGCTTTGTAGATCCCATAGGTTTGACAGTCCGCAGTTAGGCTCGTGGGAAAACATTAATTTGAAGGCAGAATTCTTCGTAGATGAGTTCACAGCTGTATTAAGGCTTATTTGGATCATGTCCAATTCAGAGTCCCAATTATTTTGTTTATCATGGTAGTAACATCGTAACAATGCACCCAAGTCTCGTAAAAATCGCTCACAACGGTTTCCATTTGCTCTGTAGCTTGGTATGGCCCTCTGAATTATATAGTTTCGAAATAAAAAGGCCTTAAATAATTTCGATGTTAGATAGCTGGCATTGTCTGTTATAAGGATCTTAGGTATTGAAAAGTTGGCAAATACTGTCTTCATTTTCTCGATTATTAACTTAGAAGTGCATTCCTTTAGAGGAAATATCCAAGTAAATCTACTAAAACCATCCACTAAGATTAAAATGAATTTATGTCCAGATTTCGTACGGGTTAACGGTCCATATATGTCCAGAAATACAGAATGCATACATTCTTCAATGGGAATGGATATCAGTCTCCCTTCATATTTTCGCTGGGTTTGTTTTGACATTAAACATAAATGGCAAGTTTTCACTTTCTCCTTAACAAACCTTTCCAAATTAGGATTGTAAAAATATTCATTGATACGGCTTAAGGTACGGGCAATACCGAAGTGGCCTCCAAATATTGTATTGTGATAGAAGGTGAATACCACATTAAACAATATTTCCGGCAGGTAAATTCTGCATTTTCCTCGGGCTCCTTTATGCATAAGTACATTATTCTTCATATAATAGCAGTGATTATTTTGCTTATTTTTGACACTATCAATAATCTCCCGGCATTTTTCGTCCTGGCCTTGTTGTTTTTCTAGTTGAGTAAATGCAATTGGTATTTCGTCCAGCAATTTACAAAAATTTATTTCCTCTACTTTATCCTTTCTCGTAACCTTATTGCTGATATTTTCAGTCAAATTATAGTAATTATTTACAGCACCTTGGTTGGACACATTAGGCCTATTTACATTTTCTGTTTTCCGACTAAAATTTATTTCTGCGTCTCTTCCATCCTCTAAATTATTATGTCCCTTAGGTTCATTACATCCAGGTTCGTTTTCATCTCTATCTTCTCCGTATAGTCTGGAGAGACAGTCGGCCAAAAGATTTTCTGATGATTTCCGATGTTCAACGGTGTAGTCCAAGTTCATGAGTCGCTCAACCCATCGTGCAAGCCGCCCTAATTTCCGCTTGGTATTAAGCACGTAGCTCAACGCTTGGTTGTCAGTGATGAGGGTGAAAGGTTTAACTTCAAGATATTGATGCCAAAATTCCATGCATAAAATAGCACTTAAAGCTTCCTTTTCATAAGTCGAATACTTCAGTTCAGCGTCTGTGAATTTTTTTTAGTAAAAGGCAACTGGTAGTAGGTCGTTTTCTTCATTTCGCTGTAACAGAACACCTCCTGCTCCATAGTTGGATGCGTCGGTCTGAAGTACGAAGGGCTTATTGAAGTTGGCTAGCTGAAGTACCGGAGGATTTGAGATACATTCCTTTAGCTTCTCGAAAGATTTCTGACATTCAACTGTCCAACGAAATTTCACACCTTTACGCTTCAGTCTGTGTAACGGAAGACATATTTCGGCGTAGTTCTGAATGTACTTACTCCAGTATTGGCACATGCCGACGAATTGGCGAGTTTGTTTTATGTTCCTTGGCACAGGGAAATCTCTGATACTCTTCGTGCGTTCCGGATCTATCGTGATGGTATTATCCTTAATCAGATGACCCAAAAAGCTTATTTCTCGGCAGAAAAATTTTACTTTCTCCGGGTTTACAGTTAGGTTGTGTTGGTCCAATCTTCTTACAACTTCTTTCACATGTTTCAAATGGCTAGTCTTATCTTTGCTGAAAACCACAAGATCATCACAGAAGAAAATTAAATAATCAAATTTAATATCATGGAATATCCGATCTAGGTAGCTAGACAATACGCTACTTCCAACCTGCAATCCAAAACAGACTCTATTCATGCAATACTTTCCGAATGATGTGCTGAATGAAGTTAAATGTTTAGACTCTTCGGAAAGTGGACATTGTAAAAATGCCTTGTTGAGGTCTATGACTGTATATATCCTGGCTCCTTGAAGATGTTGATATAGGTTATTGAGGTCACCAATGGGGTAATTCATTTTCACTAATTTCTTGTTAAGTTCAGTATAGTTCACTACCAGTCTGTCCTTATTTGTTAAAAAAGCTGGAGCACTGTATGGCGAGGTTGAAATTTCTATTATTCCTTGGGATAACCAATCGTCTATGATGGCTTTCATTTTCTTGACGGCAGGTGGGCTAAGGTAATAAGGCTTAATACAAATCGGCTTGTCATCGGTTACTTGGAGATGAACTTTAAGATCTAATGCCTTTCCTATACGCGTTGTGAATACGTTAGGGTAGGCTTTGATTAACTCTTCGACTTCCGCTTTCATATCAGAGCAACCTATTTTGATTTCATTTACAGATAAATCCTTATCAGGTAATTGAATATTTATCTTAGCATTTGGCTTGAATTTAAAATAACATGTTTCTTCATTTAAGTCAATCACTAGCCCTCTGTTTCTGATAAATGGTACACCTAAAATTACATCATACTGATTTTTGTCCATAACCAGGAATTTTTCTCTCCATGAATAATTGTTTATTTTTATTTGTTCTTCACATTCAGATAAGATTTTGATTTCCGAGTCATTTGCGGCTAAAATACTTCCATGCCAAGTTTTAGTCGATTTAATACATTTTAACATGGATAACCGATTATACAATTGTTTGGTTATAAAGTTCTTACTAGCTCCTGAATCTATTAAGGCTAATCTGTTTATCTTTTCGTGGAATTTCACAGTTATGCATGGCAACTTGTTGTTTAAATTGACCTTGACCTTAGTGAATTTTTGTTTCTTGAGTTTATTCCATCCTTTTACAATTTGACGTAACTCACTCTTGAATCCAGGTGAATGGTCGTTTGTAAGTTTTTGTTCCTCGGGAGTACATGTATTTAATGTACACAATACTCCCTGGCTTACACATTTTTTGGAGTCCTGTAACAGTGTCTAGCCAAATGACCCGGTCGATTACAGTTGTAACAAACTTTGTTCTGGGATGGGCGGTTATCGTAAGAATTCGTAGCTCGAGGTTTGCTGTAATGGGAGTCTTTATTTTCTCCTCGGTAAGATGTCTGTGGCTTATAATATCCGGCTTGGCCTGATGAAGTTCCGAAGGAGTTCGTTGGCTGCTGAGAAGTCGATTGACTCGAAAACATTTGGCTACGCAAATAATCATTGTATTGCACATTGTTGACGTTTATGCATAGCAGTTCCAAGTCGTAGAATGACTGAGGGTTGTTCTCGAAGACAAGCTGATTTCGAAGCTCAGGCCTAATACCGTTTTTAATGAAGGAAACCAACTCACGTTCGCTTAATCCACATTTTAAAACATCGTTGTTAATTTTAACATCGTTGATATAAAGCGATAAGGGTTCTCGAGGCAGTTGTGGTCTATAAATGAGCTCCTGCTTTAATTTCTCTCGTAAGGTGATTGGGATGAAGGTTTGTACAATTTCTAAATGTAACATTTCTACGGAGAAGCCTTTGTGTTTACTTTCCAAAATTTTTGACACGAGAGGAGGCGTACAATAACTTGGGAGGATGTCGTACAGTTGACTATCAGTTAAACTCGTTTCATTCTTGATTCGGACTACATTACGGAGGAAATCCAGTAGAGGTCTAATTTCTAGCCCATTGCAAGTGGTAAATTTCTTTAAGTAACTTTCAAGGGAATTTGATAACTTATTAAATATTTTAAGACTAGGTGCTTTATTCCCTTCCCGATTCCTTTCGGTTACTGAAAAAATGTTTGTGACAGGCCTAGGCTGAGTTATCTGATTAGAATCGATTGGCTCCAGCATATTTGCATTATATACAACTGGTACGCCTCCACCAGGGGGGTTGGGATATTCTTGAGAAGGCTGAATAGGCTTAACTGGTGTAGAGGTTTTATCAGGATTTAGTAACAATTGATCATCTAATTTCTTGCTGATCTCTTCATCTTCAATCAAGGATTTGTTTAAATTAGATTCAAATTTGTCTAACTCTTCTTCTGATATTTTTGCCTTTATAACCTCAAATCTAGTGACTAGTTCGTCCCTTTTAACCTTAACTTTCTCTAAAAGAGCTACATAAATAGGATCTAACTTACATGAACTCAAATTCTCGATTCTGTGATGCAAGTGACAACACTTAGCCTTTATTTTAGCAACTTGTAGGTTAGTAGGATTTTCACTTGAACCTTCAATTAACAACTCTAGAGCTTGTAACTTAGTGTCTACATTTTCAAACTCTTGACTCAAGCTAATTTTTCCATTTAAATTAGTAACCTTAGCTTCAATGGTACATGATGCCCTAAATTGTTTTCTTAATGCTTCAACATTATCTTGACTTATTTCTTGGTCCCTAGCTAATAACTCATATTGTAACTCGTCCTTACTAAGGTAATTGAGATTGTATTTTTCCATTTCGGATTGGTGTGCCTTTTAATAAATTTGATCCAATGATTATGTACCAAATTAGAAATGTTTCATTTCCTGGTGCTTCATAACCAAGGCTGTCCAGAGTAGGCTATAGTTGCTGCAGAGTAGGCTATAGGTTATGCTTAGGCCTATAGAGAATGAACTTCCCTGTAAGCTATTTAGCCTATAATAACTGACAATTAAATCAGCAGAGTTGCGCAAATCTATACTCAATTATGGCCAATTCTTGAGCAAGTTTGTACTTAAAGGTTTTATTATTAATTGTGCAATTATGTAGGGAGTTTCCCGTGATTAGCCTGTATGGACTTCCTTGGTTCTGGATCCTCAATTAAATTAACACATCTCAGTGAATACATCACATTTATTAATTTTATACTATGTCAGTATTATTATAATAACCAACACCTCAAATATGGATTGATCTTACTTTAAAGTATTCCAACCCTGGACATCTCAGCATCAGTCTCAGTATAGTGAAACCTCGAAGCAGGTCTGTAAATCAAAGTTTTTGTTTACTACCAAATAAAAGTATTATAATTATTTGTTAATTAATTTTAATTTACATTTCTCACAACCAATCTACTAGATGGAGTCTTGGTAAAAGTTTACTCATTTAATATTTTAACACTCAAACGTCTTTTTACAACTTCCATTCTATAAGATAAATACCCCCGTCGCAGCAGACCTGCGTACTCAGCGAATTTCCAAATTAGTAATATTAATTTTGACCAGCTAAACTTGTAAACAAAGTTTCATCACGTGCAAAATAAATAGGGAAATAAATGTCTATTCTCCTTAAGATATAGGGAAAGAGTATGCAGGTATGCTGCCATGGGGGACACTAAAAGTAGGTTTTTAGCATAGAAAAAATTTATTTTGACCATATAAAGCCATATAGTAAGTTTCATCAATATCTGTCCATAAATAAAAGAGTTTGCCTATTCTCCATATGATTAACATGGGAAAAGAGTATGCAGGTTTGCTGCCATGATAAGTAAAAAAAAACCAAGATTTGTACCTTAAATGGATGAATCTCAACCAAATGAAGCTAAATACTAAGTTTCATCCAAAAATATTGGTTAATAAGTGAAATATTAACACATCCTTATTCTCCATAAGATTAACATTGGAGCACCAAAAGACAATGTACTGTCTTTAGACTTTGTAATATCTCGGTAACCAATGGAGATAGAGCAAAGCTTCAAAATACTAAATTGTGTGTTTTTTTGAGCTAAATCCAATGGATAAAATAAAAATTAAAAATTTTTTAAATTTACACATGAAAAATGCAAAAAACCCATTTTTGGGGTACAAAACCCCCCAAAACTACCCCTTCCGGTAGGTCGATATGTCTGGTTTTCGAACTCATCCGAATAAACGCAGGAATACACATCTCTACCAAATTTGGTGTCGATCGGACCATTTTTACGAGAGTTATCGTGTCTAGGGACACATACATATATATATATATATATATATATATATATATATATATACATATATATATACATATATATATACAATTTTTAATGACTATTATTTTTGGTCTCTGGGCACCTCAAAACGAAAAAGTAACATGGTCCCGGGCTTAGGTCTTTCCATGAGACCTACGGTAATAGCTTATTCCCTATGGGAAATTCGCTAAAAGGAAGATCTTTACAGAAATATTACAATTTATTTTTACCAATGAACAATAATAATAATAATATATTTCGAAATATAATTACTTACAATTTGTCTACCTGCTTGATTCAACGAGAGATGCCAGATTTTTACGGAACGTTAAGAAAATTTTATTTAAAACTTTTAAATTCCAGTTTGGCCAACATAACAAAATCAGATAATCATTGCAACAGTTAAACACTCCAATCGTTTCTAGATACATGCATACTATAACTAGTTCTTGAAATAATTATAAAAGAAATAATAATTTTTCGTATTAACAAAACTCAGTATAGTGTGTGTGTGTGTGTGTGTGTGTGTGTGTGTGTGTGTGTGTGTGTGTGTGTGTGTGTGTGTGTGTGTGTGTGTGTGTGTGTGTGTGTGTGTGTGTGTGTCAGGATGTAAACAGAGCTAGAAAATGCCCTAATGGTCCGATTTTAATTAAATTTGGTACATAGGTCCAAATCCACGATAATTCCAGGCGTTTTTTTCATTTTTTTGAATTTTTGATTTTTAAGGGTATTTTACCCCCAAAAACCCTCAAAAATCGTCAAAAATCAAAATTTCTCAAAAACGGCTCTAACGATTTTGATAAAAATTTTGTGGTTTATTAAGCTTAAAATGGTGAATAAAATGACACCACTCGCATCTCCGGGAAAATCCCCGTTCAAAAGTTATGGAGTAAAAAGTGTTTCAAAAATCAATTTTTTGGATTTTCAAAATAGCTGTTGTCTTGAAATAAATTTTACTTATCACCATTAAATCAAGCTCAAAAAACTAAATAATCCAGTATTTTAAATTATTGCTCTACGTCAAGTGGTTGCGGAGAAAATTCAATTTTTCGTCTAGTGGTAAACGCAGTACGTTGTTAAAAGTCACAGACGCGCGTAGGGTCAAACGAGCGCTGTTCAGCCGGTAGCTATCCGACTGAGTCATCAAGACATTAATGTTTGAAGCTTTTAACATCTTTTTTATATTGTTGGGAGAAAGTATGTGTCAGTTAACTGATACCGTTTATTTTGTTGGCATTCATCTTTTCTTGAGTTAGGTTCTTTAAGTAATGCTTCAAATAACTATTTTAAGCAACAAATGGTCGGCTAGTCTGAATAAGAGAGAGAAAGTAGGCCTAGTACAGGGTGTGCTTTTAAAACACAACCTACGATTTGATTTCAAATAAAATATTACAAACTTAACACGTACCTACAGTATTAATATTTATATATTTCTTTGTTACGAACTCCGTGGTAGATGTTCAACACGGTGTATCCCAGCCGGACCGTGGTGTAGCACCATACAGTATCTCTCTGCTGAGATAACCGGGGTGTTTCATCACGCTTGGCCGGTGGAAAACCGTGTCAGACACGTCTTCTCTATTATTTGCTATCAGATCATTACAAACTTGGTACCCTTGGTTGGATAATTTAATTTGTCAACTTTTTTGTCTCATACCAAATTTTGATAGCATTTACCGGTTTTGTTTGATATATTTGATTTAAGCAAATTAAAATTGACGCCATTTCAAAAATACACGTATGGAAAAATAATTATTCTCCTGAAAATGAACATTGATGTTATAAAGGTTCATGCAAAATATGGACTTAATATAACCATTCACTACGGAAATAAACATTATATAGTGTAAAAAAAATGGTGAATAACGGATAAACGAAGCCGTAATAAGAAAAATTTTACTGAACATTTTCGATTTATTTTTATGTGTAGAAAACGAATATCCATAGTCAGTCACGGTTTTTTTAAAACATTCTGTATAACTACTTAGATACCCAGCAAGATGATCCGTCAAACCCAAACCCTCTATCCAGAACTATATCACTTTAGAAATTTAGAAACTCCTAGCTTGAGGTTATTTATTAGAATTGTAGCAACAGCGGATCAATTAATTATATAATTTAAAGTTCTATATATTCTATAGGAGGGGTTTGTTTACCAATGTGTAATTTTGGTACAGTAGCCTTTGCAATTTGAGACTTCTAAATAATTTAATAGAGCATGGGGTGATGCAGCAATCCATTAATTACAAAAGAGAGAGAGAGAGTGTGTTTTTTTTGTTACAATGTGGTGAAAGTGGTGTGTGTTTGATCAAAGTTCAAATCACAAAGTCTCTCCATTTAATAAATTCATCGACCGTGTAGAAGGGACGCTGAAACAGCCATTGCTTCAAGTGAGACTTCAGTTTGTTTAGGACGCTCAGACTTCAGCTAGCTCCTCGGGTAATAGGTTATAAAACCTGGCACTAGCGTAAGCAGGTTTCTTCTCAAAGAGCTTCCTATGATGAGGGGGCAGGTTGAAGTCCCCAGCATGCCTGGTGTTGTAAGGGTGGAAATAGCCATTTTTGTGACGCTTCTGGAGCATGCGGAATCCACAGCTTCAAGAACATATATATACAGCTACCACTGTGAGAATTCCCCATTCCTTGAAAGTCACTCTGCAGCTGTCTCGCTGACCTATAGTCTTGCCATATGGTTCTTAGGGCTTTCTTCTGAAGTAGTAAAATCATTTTCAGATTGGTGCAGGACGAGCTGCCCCAGAGCGCTAACCCATATTTCATGTTACTCTCAAAGAGGGCAAGGTAAGCGACTCTCGCTGTTTCCAGCGTGCTTATGGCCATGATTCATCTAATGGTGAATAGGGCGCTGCTTAGCTTGTTGCAGAGGGTATCAAAACGTGGGGGTTCCAGGTAACGGTGTCATCGATGATCATCCCCAGGTGTGTTTGTTGAGCTTACGGTGCTGAGGTCTTGTAGGCCAGTAAAAGGTTTCTTCCCAAAGATCATCTGCTTGGTCTTGTCTTGATTGAACACTAGATTTTTGTCATGAAAATAGTCCAGCGCAACATTCAGAGCGATGAAGGAGTTGAGTTCTAGAGCTTCTAAGGTCTTGTTAAAGGATACACTGACAGAGTCATCCGCATACATGTAGCACTGTCCATATGGGCTGACGCAGGTGGGGCAAGTCGTTTGTAAAGAGTATAAACAGACTGAGCCTTGTGGGACGCCTCTTGAGATGGGATTTGGACTGGACCTAATTACCTTTGACTCATGTCTTTCCGTCCGGTCGATTTCAACTACTTGATGTCTGTTTGTAAGGTAGCTAGAAAACCACTTTAGGGCAATATCTTGAATTCCCAAGGCTTTTAGTTTCGACAGGATCAGCTCATGACCTAAGCAGTCAAATGCCTTGCTTTATAGGTCAATGAAAATTCCAGTAGCGGTCTCCCCTTCTTTCAGACAGTCGATAACATAGTCACAGAGGTCCACCAGAGCTGTCACAGTTGAGCGTCCTCTGAAAAAGCCATGCTGTGTCTCTTAGTCAGATGAATATCATTGATGATCAGATATTGAAATAGCCTGGTTAAGGGGGTTCATGAGGTTGTATCTCCGCCATGTTAATTTCACTAATTTTGTGGACCTTTTTCTCAGGATCCATAAAAGATATCAGAATGAAATTTTTACCCTGTATTGATCATACTATTATGCAAATATTTATAACATTTGGTTGATTTGTGTTAAAAATTATAAACACAGTAAAAAATTATGTTAATATATTAAAAAATTTCAAAAATTATAATGTAGTAATGAGGTTAATTATATTGTTTTGGTTTTTATCTTTATGAAATGTTATAAATATGTGTAAATAGGTGATTTGAAAGTGTGGTAAAAATTTCAGGATCCTATCTTTAACCGTTTTTGAGAAAAAGGTACATACGTGTTAAAAAAACAAACTTTCGGAAAATCGCGATTATTTCCATACACTGCGCGCGGAACCTCACTCAAAGTGCTGAAAATCCCCTGAACATACGACTATATAATATTAAATAAAAACTGTTTGCTTTGACCTATTTTTATGAAATTTGCAGGAAATAATTCGTAATTAGTCAGGGAACAAAAATATGAAATAAACTAAAAAATGATTTATTTTCAAAATTCAACGACCATACCTTCTCAATTATCTTGGACGCTGTCGGCACCAGTGATATTGGCCTGAAATTGATGACTTCATCTCTTTTCCCTCGTTTATACAGGGGGAATATTTTTGATAGCTTCGGAGGGGTAAATACCTTGGGCCAGAGATAGATTTGTTATGTGAAGAATAGGCTGAAGTAATTCTTCTCTACAGTGCTTAACCATACTCGATGATATATCATCTAAACCGGTTGAAGACTTAGACTTCATAGAGTCTATGATCATTCTTAATTCTAACTCGTGAGTTGGTGCAAAGAACTCGAATCTTGAATTCACAACTACTTCCTTAGGGGGTTGGTTATGGTTGAAGAGACTGATGTGCAGAGCTGTTCAAGCCAACAGTTTTATATGCAATTGTTGCAAAGAAGTGGTTGAAATGTTGAGCGATCTTTTAGGGGTCTTCAGGCGGACGTGGTCTACCAGAAGTGATGTGATCTCGGTCATTAACGGTATTGTGGATTTTCGCTCGCCATTTATCACATCCCATACAGCTTTGGTCTTATTATACAATATTTATTACTATACGATATTATTATACAATATTTAAAGGGCTTAGTTATTGGACAATGCCTTTATATTCCGTGTTTATATACAGCCTTTGACTTTACATACAAAAAGATTAGTACGTATAGTCAATGATACAGCCCTCGTATTCCTTGGTGTTTGATAGGATTGATGACATGCAATATTCAATGTTCTTTTTCTTCTCGAGCTTTTTGTGTCAGTCAAGTTTTATACAAGCATAACCTCTAATCTAAACTCAACATTAAGTTCATATAGGTTTTACAAGAATTTCTCTTGGCTAAATTTAGGTTTGTAGAGCTCAGTTGATCTTAAATAACAGCATCAAAATGCATGACATCGTTCCAACAAAAGTTGTTGTTCACCCTTTGGTTTTATTAAGTGTTGTTGATCACTTCAATAGAATGGGAAAGATTGGAAATCAAAAGAGGGTAGTTGGAGTGTTGTTAGGGTCTTGGCGTCCAAAAGGTGTTCTTGATGTATCAAACAGCTTTGCTGGTAAGTTACCTACATATTCATGAAAATAAATTATTTGATAAAACTATTCTTGCTTTAAGATAACTCAGGGTAGGCCTATAGATCTAACTTAGGCTAGTTCATAGTTTACTGTCTAAGCATAGGACCAAGTTGCTAGCCTAGACTAGCCCCAAAACTAATTTTCAAAATCCTGGCGAAGCTTTGCCACCCAACACCATGGATGTTTTCATTGTTCAGCGTTGCCAATTCAAGGGTAATTACCGTACTCTTTTTAGGGTATTTTCAAGGGTAATCGTTTTATAAAGTTGATTTATGTACAAGCCATATTGGGTTAGTTGCTAATGAAATAATGAATTGAGAATACCAAGAACATAAGAAAATAAAATGGTTTGTCAATTAAAAATGTTTGTCACATGGATAATTATGATCCTATAGATTAAAAATGAACTCTTGTTATTGTAGGATTACGTCATGATCAAATATGAGGGGGCCTATTTGTAAAATAACTACGTAATATAGGAGGAATAATTAATAACTCAAACCACCCAGGTACTAGTAAGTTAGGCCTTGTAATATCAAACCAAACTGAATAGGCTTAACCTAATGTCTGCAACTTATGACTAACATTCATATTTTCACTTAATTGAATGGACATATAGGCCTGGTAAAAGAAATAAATACCATATCGGAAACATATTGGAGCACCTTCTATTGCAATTGGAATACAATGACCTTTAGCATCTAAGTTCGATGATAAAATTCAGCTGAAAGCCTGAAATGTAGGCTATTAAAGGCATAACTTATGTTTTAATTCTAAAAAAACTGAGCAAGCAATTGATGAAGTTTTCAGACAAGTTTTGATTGAAAAATTAGTGAACAACCCATCGATAAAGATAGACAATTTGGTTGGCCTAGGCTACCAAAACTTAGATAGTTAGATAGTTTAAAATTTTGAAAGTTCAGTGGCTGCATTTTCCCGCCTGTGTAAAGTCCTAAACTGACACATGATTATTGCTACCTACTAGGCCTAAGTAGGGTAACGAAAATGAGACACATTATTAAGTTATAACAAAACTGGCGGAGCTAGGAAAGGAAGAAACTATGCCAGGCAACATGGCTGATCATCATCTGGAAGGGTCGTCTCGACAAAGGGAACAAGGGCACTGTTGGAACGCCATTCGTGATTGGTGGAAACTGAGTGTGGAGGGAAAACTCCGCCAATCGCATTTATTAATAAAAGAGCACATATACATAAGTAAGTTGTACCTAATTGTAATTGATGCACATAGTAAATGGCTAGAAGTGGAGGAAGTGAGGTCCACTTCTGCGAAAGAAACAATTGCTAAGTTAAGACCTATGTTTGCGAGGTTTGGATTACCACAACAATTAGTGTCAGACAATGGACCACCTTATACCTCGTATGAATTCAATGACTTTCTTAAGAGTAATGGTATTAGACATACTTTCTCACCACCATTTAGGCCAGCATCTAATGGACAGGCTGAAAACAGTGTAAAAGTAACTAAGAAAAGGTTAAAATGTGCTATGTTAGAACAGGAGGATACTGAATTGTCACTTAATAGATTTTTGTTAGCATATCGTAATGCTATTCATTCCACGACTAAAGAGAGCCCAGCTAAATTAATGTTTAATAGACCCTTAAGGTCACGTCTAGATTTAATAAGACCAAATCTTCATGATGTTGTACATAGAAATCAAGAGAAACAAGTAGAATATTACGGGGGAAGTAAAACTAGAGAATTTTTTGTTGGTCAACCTGTAATTGTTCGAGATTACAGAGGCAAGAACAAGTGGGTCGAGTCAGTAATTGTCAAAATTTTAAGTCCAGTAACTTATTTAGTAAAATTAAGCAATGACATAGTATGGAAACGTCATGTGGATCAGATTATTGGTTTACAAAGTGAAATTGTTGAGTCGTCTAAGCAGACGACAGACTTGACAGATTTGTTGATGCCTCCGTATGATGTTATAGTGCGAGAGAGGGAATCAGCTGATTGTAACACTCCTCACCATGCACCACCCTCAGTTGTTGACTGCTCTAGTCCTCACTCCAGCTGTGCACCTTCTCCATCCACTCCTCACACCCATGATAACTCACCTCGGTCATCAATCCCTCGATCAGTTGATTACAGTTCACAAGTAATTTCGGAACGTAGGTATCCAGCTAGAGTTAGGAAGCCAGTGGTAAAATTGAATTTGTAGATTTTGCTTGAAGAGGAGTCACCTTTATTTTGATATGTAACAAGTGTTCTTGGTGTAATAAAAAAAAAAAAAAAAAAAAATGAAAAAAAAATTGTGTTTGGATATAGGCTATAAAGTTAGGAGGGAGGAAATGTAATATATTAGATATAGTACTCAATTTGCTGGTTTGTGTATGGGGCTCAATTTAGCTCAATGTGGCAGCACTGTTGTAGCGTTACTTATGTATATGTGCTCTTTTATTAATAAATGCGATTGGCGGAGTTTTCCCTCCACACTCAGTTTCCACCAATCACGAATGGCGTTCCAACAGTGCCCTTGTTCCCTTTGTCGAGACGACCCTTCCAGATGATGATCAGCCATGTTGCCTGGCATAGTTTCTTCCTTTCCTAGCTCCGCCAGTTTTGTTATAACTTAATAATGTGTCTCATTTTCGTTACCCTACTTAGGCCTAGTAGGTAGCAATAATCATGTGTCAGTTTAGGACTTTACAGTGATTAATTTAGCTGGGCTCTCTTTAGTCGTGGAATGAATAGCATTACGATATGCTAACAAAAATCTATTAAGTGACAATTCAGTATCCTCCTGTTCTAACATAGCACATTTTAACCTTTTCTTAGTTACTTTTACACTGTTTTCAGCCTGTCCATTAGATGCTGGCCTAAATGGTGGTGAGAAAGTATGTCTAATACCATTACTCTTAAGAAAGTCATTGAATTCATACGAGGTATAAGGTGGTCCATTGTCTGACACTAATTGTTGTGGTAATCCAAACCTCGCAAACATAGGTCTTAACTTAGCAATTGTTTCTTTCGCAGAAGTGGACCTCACTTCCTCCACTTCTAGCCATTTACTATGTGCATCAATTACAATTAGGTACAACTTAGAATTAAACGGTCCCAGAAAATCAACATGAATTCTCTGCCAGGGACTTTTGGGATATTCCCACACATGTAAAACACTTTTAGAGGGATTTTGTCTTTCCGAAAGGCAAGGTGAGCAGCTGTTAGCTAAAGATTCTATTTCTGAATCAAGGCCTGGCCACCAAAAATACGAACGTGCCATAGCCTTCATTTTGACTATACCTAGATGTCCACAGTGCAATTCAGACAGCAATGATTTACGTAAACTTTGAGGTACGATTACCCTGTGTCCCCACATTAGAATTCCCTGTTCGATCGCTAACTCACCTTGTCTTTGAAAAAACGGTTTTAAATCTTCATTTATTTCTGACCTGCTATCCGGCCACCCGTACAAGACATAACCATACACTTTATTTAACAGAACATCTTTTTTTGTTTCTTGTTTTACACAATTAAAATCTATTGGTATGTCATTCTCTTTGAAGAACTGTAAATAAGTACCTACATAGTCTAAACTATCAGATTCAAAAACAAAGTCTTTAACATTAACTGGTAGCCTTGATAGACAATCTGCATTAGCATTCGCTTTAGAGTTTATATACTTGATATCAAAGTCATAATTTGTCAAAAACAATGCATAACGCTGTAGCCTGCTAGCAGCGTATGCTGGTAATCCTTTTTTCGAACCAAAAATAGACAATAATGGTTTGTGGTCCGTTATCAATGTGAACCTTCTACCATACAAATACTGGTTGAATCGTTTAATACCATAAATAATGGCCAATGCTTCACGGTCTATGACTGAATAACCTACTTCTGCTTTGGATAAAGTTCTCGAGGCATAACATATCGGTTTTTCAGAGCCATCTTTCTGAACTTGACTAAGGACACAACCGAGTCCATAAGCTGAAGAGTCTGTTGCTAATGTAAGAGGTAACTTAGGATCATAATGCGCAAGTATTGGAGCTGAAATTAATTTACCCTTTATCGTCTCAAAAGCTCGCTTACATGACAATGACCAGTCAAAAACACTATCTTTCCTCAACAAATGGTAAGAGGAGCAGCAATGGTCGACAAATTTGGCACATATTTACAATAATAATTGACCATGCCTAAGAATGCTTTCAGTTGGCTTACATTAGTAGGAGTAGGGGCATTAGTAATTGCATCTATCTTACTTGGAGCTGTACTCAGTCCTTCTTGGCTTATAATAAACCCTAAATACTCCACCGAGCTTTTGAAAAAGTCACATTTGCTTTTACTTACAGTTAACCCATTTTCGTTTAGTCTTTTACATACCTCATTTAACCTCTCGTAGTGAACTTTTGTGTTTTCCCCGCTAACTAAAATGTCATCTAAAAAAACATACTACACCTGGAATACCTGAAAGTATTTTTTCCATGATCTGTTGAAAAAGGCCTGGAGCTGACGCTACTCCATAAGGTAACCTATTGTATCTATACAACCCATACGGTGTACTAATGGTACAATATTGCTTGGACTGCTCATCTAAATTAACCTGTTGATAGGCTTGTGATAAATCTATTTTAGAGAACTTGACACCTTTCTGTAAGGAATTGAACAATTCTTCTATTTTCGGGATTGGATGTCTATTAACAATCAAGCAATCATTAAGGGTTGAACTACGGAAATCCGCACAAATTCTTAAATCCCCATTCTTTTTGATAACAGGTACTATTGGCGTTCCCCATTCGCTATTACTTACCGGAGTCAATATTTCTTCCCTAACTAGCCTCTCTAACTCCCCTTTAACTTTGTCTTTTAGAGCATAGGGAATGGTTCTAGGCTTCAAAAACTTAGGATATACATTTTCTTTCAATTCAAGCCGAGCCGGCTCACCCTTATAACTAATTAGCTTTTCGGTGAAAACATTTGGATACTTGTTAAAAAGCTGTTCGGCTAACTTTAATTCATCATCTACTTTACAATCTATCGGTTGCTCTAACCTTACAGTCTTTACACCAACAGTTTCAGGGATTTTAATTACCACTTGCAAATCTCTAATCCAGTCTCTTCCCATTAAAGGGTTAGCTCCATTGGCAATAACATACAATGTGAGATTTTTGACCCTGTTCTCATACTTAACCTTAACAGCTAATTTTCCCATAGGTTTAATTGGGTGATTCGTATAAGAACTTAAAACTAAGCTAGTAGGCTGCAATTCAATTTCTTTAAAATTATCCTCATAACATTTTTCATTTATTACAGATACGCAAGCTCCACTATCTACTTCAAAGCTAATCATTTTGTTTTCAATTTCTAGATTAACCGTTATAGGCCTAACCCTTGTCAAACTATTTAGGTTACAATCTACAGGATTTTCAAGGGTATACAGATTAGTTAGGTCATCATTTTCAACCTCACCACTAGGCCTAGACTTACTATCAACATTGTCATACAAATTTTCTTGATGGGTATCTACATAGTTTTGTTTAGGCTTTACCGTCTTATCTCTAGAAAAATGAGTAGACTTACCCCTAGGTTGAACTGGTGCCCTACACACTTTGGCTAAATGACCACTTTTATTACACTTGTTACACTTATAGGATTTAAATCTGCAACTACTCGCCTTGTGGCCTACTTTTCCACAGCAATAACATGACACTACACTTTCCTCCCCCTTGTAGTTGTTAGCTGGTCGTTGCTGGTGGTGCTGGCCATGCTGCGTCCGCTGCTTGCCGCTGCCACTGTAGTTAGACCTCCCACGGCTGTGAATCAGGTGCAGGCTGCCCCCGCCTGTCTGTTGCTGAGCTGATGACGTCAGTGTCGCTGCCTCCCGGTCCGCCATCTCCATACTAAGGGCTATCTTCACCGCCTGGTCGAATGTCAGATCTGCTTCTCCAAGTAACCTCTTTTTAATTGCATCACTTCTTATTCCGCTTACTAATCTGTCTCTCAGGTAATCAGATAAACTGTCTTTAAACTCACAGTTCATTGAAAGCTCTTTCAATTGCACAATGTACTCTGCAATTGATTCACCATCTCGCTGGTTTCTATTGCTGAACTTGTACCGTTCCGTTATGATAGACGGTTTTGGGCTAAGATGTTTCTCAACTAACTGTACAATTTCTTCGAAAGATTTAGCCGTAGGCTTATCCGGTGCACATAAATTCTTGACTAGGTTGTAAGTCTTCAGTCCCATGACTGTCAATAAAGTTGAAACTTTCTTTGAGGATTTTATGTCATTAGCATCAATGAATATTTCAAGTCTTTCCACATAGGACTGCCACGTTTCTTCACTTGCATCAAACGGGCCCATGTGGCCTATTAAACCTGCCATGCTGATTTCTTCAAAAAGCGTATCTAAACACAATGGTACAATGTCTATGTCCATAAATTGAACTCCCGCTACAATAACTAAAAACTTACACTGTTCAACTGTCTGCCACTTCGGAGTTGCCTTCCCAACTCAACTCGCAGTACAGTTACGATTGCCCTTCCGCAATCGCTAGGCCTATTGGCGTCACACGCACCAACACAAACCGAGTTCTAAATTCTAATACTGCCGCGTACCATAGTTCGTCGCCACTGTAAAGTCCTAAACTGACACATGATTATTGCTACCTACTAGGCCTAAGTAGGGTAACGAAAATGAGACACATTATTAAGTTATAACAAAACTGGCGGAGCTAGGAAAGGAAGAAACTATGCCAGGCAACATGGCTGATCATCATCTGGAAGGGTCGTCTCGACAAAGGGAACAAGGGCACTGTTGGAACGCCATTCGTGATTGGTGGAAACTGAGTGTGGAGGGAAAACTCCGCCAATCGCATTTATTAATAAAAGAGCACATATACATAAGTAACGCTACAACAGTGCTGCCACATTGAGCTAAATTGAGCCCCATACACAAACCAGCAAATTGAGTACTATATCTAATATATTACAGCCTGTTCAGGGTAAGTTCAGCCATAGTGTCGATTATTCCTTTAAAGCACACATCTAGGGGGACTTGCCCCGGGGCTAGTGGGTTATAGCCTATTTTTTAATGATTCTGGCATACACTGAATCATTGAGGTAGAACTCTGATAAGCTATAAAAGAGTTACACAGTAGGCCTACTGTATTGATTACGTAGGCCTAGTCACCTGGGACACAGTTAAATACTATGGGTTGCTAACGGAAGTTTTAAAGTCAGCCGGAGTGTTAAATTGTTGGGATTATAAGATTCTGTATCAAAGAATAACATAACCAGCTCTAATCTTTAAATGTTGTCACTCTTAATGATTTTTCTATGTTTAGTGTTAAACATAAACTAGGGGTATGCTTGTTCCACGCGTATGGGAATGAACGGCAACATATGCAAGATAATCTTGCTATTAAAAAAAAATATGACACAGCTATCAAATTACACATATTAACTACATAGAAAAATTTACTAATTTTTTGGCATTCAAGATATTTTATTAACAGTAGGTAATTTTTATTTTATTTTATTATTTTAGTAAATGTTTTAGTTTTCTTATTGTTTGTTAATACAAAATATATCTTTCTAGTATTCAAAACCCATTTAAAATATCTCATGAATAACAAATTGTATTAGGCCTATATTTAGGGTAGTTATAGTAAGTGTAGTTATAGTACATGCTTCCTCTATGTCTGACAAGAAACAAAGATAACACCGTGTAACGTAGCCTAAAGCACCGTTATTTACTGCCGACAATGCATTTCTTATGGGAAATTAAATTACGTCCCATTACTTTATTACTTTACATAATAACTCCAGAAACGAACTTGACCTGAAAAATTACGCCTAAAGTCTACTGTGAAAGTTTGAAGTCGATCTGAGGCTTTTTACGGACGTTATCGTCGAACAAATAATAGGGGTTAGTCACTACAGTGAGGTTGTTAACAGTCATGTATGAGGATTCACTCCTCTTCGATCCGTTTATCCAATTAAACAGTGTTCATCAATAACTTTCATCATCAGAAAGAGTGTTTTTAATATTTTCTTTGCGACTTGAGGGATAACGTGGGCTTTATTGAATTTATAATTCATAAAACTTTCCCAATTAGGAGAAAACTGAATCAATTATTTTAAACTTTTTTGTTTTTGTAAGGACCAATCTCATTTTTAGCGAATTTCCCTATAGGGAATACGCTATTATGGTAGTACCCATGGTAAGACCTAAGCCCGGGACCACTTTACTTTTTCATTTTGAGGTCCCCAGAAGCCAAAAATACCATTCGTTCATTTTCATATATATGTATATATATATCTATCTATCTATCTATCTATCTATCTATATATCTATCTATATATCTATGTGTCCGTGGTACTGATAACTTTTGAAGGGGACCTCCGATTTTGAAGAAATTTGGTATGGAGGTGTAAGACCAGGTCTATTTTCATGAGTTCGCGAACCAGCATTGTCAGGTTATGGGAACGGGGTTTTATGGGGTTTCAAAGGGGTCAAAAATGGGTTTTTGGCATTTTTGGACCTTAATTTTAAAAATTCATCAATTTTAACTAAAACCATTTAAAAGAGCTTAAAAAAACAAACAATTTGGTATTTTGAATTTTTATCATAGCATAACTGGTTACGGGGCAAATCCAAAAAAGTGTTTTCCATGTTATTCTTATGGGAAATCAAGAAAACCCTATATCTTGCTTATTTATTGACATAACGTAATCAAATTTGGTATGTACATTATCTATATAAGGTTTAACTTATACTTGCTTACAAAACCCATATGGCGGCAAACCTACATACTCACCCCCATGGGGTTTATCGAAAAAATAAAAAATTGCCAGAGCTTGACACAATATTTTGTTTACATTCACCAATTATTGATTAATTTAGATTTTCTAACAACACCCAATGGCAGCAAACCTACATACTCGATCCTATGGTGTTTTTATGGGGAAAGTAAATAATCTGAAATTCCATTGGAAATTCGCTGAGTACGCAGGTCTGCTGCGACGGGGGTATTTTTTAAACTAACTTACCTTAGCAAAAAACCATTACCTTAGTCATACTATAATTAACTTATTGTTATTCATTAACTATTTACATTTTTCTTCTTGCAGTACCTTTTGATGAAGATGATAAAGACAAAAATGTTTGGTTCCTGGATCACGATTACTTGGAAAATATGTATGGAATGTTTAAGAAAGTTAATGGTAAGATTCATGCATATAGGTAAATTTGCATATAATTAGCATATAAAACTTATTTAAATAGCATATAAATATAGCAAGAAATTTGACATATTCAGTTTCTGACACACTTCCCATATCTGTGGGCCTCAGACTTAAAGTGAGATGTTGAGTTTTTGTGTAGTTCAAGAGGAGACCGTTCGCTTTGAACCACAAGGCTGCCTGATCCAAGGTTTTGTTAACAATTTATTTCAGTTGCCCTAAGTTAATACTTACATTAACAAGAGTTGTATCGTCTGCATAGATATAACATTTAGAGTTAACATAACTGGAAGATCATTCACCACGATAAGAAATAAGGCAGGCTCCAGCACAGAACCTTGAGGGACTCCATACTTTATTGGTAAAAGAGAGGAATTCCCCTCATTAGTACTAACAAACTCAGGGTGTCTATTGATACTGGAATTACTGGAAATACTGGAATTTCAAAATAGATACTGGAAGTATGAATTTGATTAAAATCCGGAAATTGTTGTTTTTAAAATGCATAAAATATAGATTTTGTTATTTAATCCGTACATTCCAATGTAAAAATGTTTCACATGTTATTATTGTTGTTTAAGTAGGTTTGCAAAACAAAATAAAAAAATTTGTAGTTCTGTTTAAATATTCAAGTAAGCAATTAAGAAATATAAGCATTTGTGTAACGATTAAGCTTATAAAATGTTGGATTTTGTGCTAAAAATTTAGTTTTCTTTGTTAAATTTCATTCGTGTGAGAATTTATTTTACTTTTAGTATAATTCTATTTCGTTAATTTTTTTTGCTGTTAACTGTACCTTTTTATTATTTTTTGTACGGTTTAAAAAAATACAAAATAAAGTGGGCGGTATGGAGAGCTAAAATGGGAGTTTAAATGGCCTAGTAAAAAAATTAATATTAAAGAGTGTTATCATTGGAAAGTAATTATTAATCACAAACATAAGTATCTACAGAGTGTTTCCAAACAACCTGGAAATATTTTGTGTCTATATTCCTTAGGTCAAGACAATCACAAAACATCGTACAAACATGGGTCTAAAATTCTTTTGTTAAGCCGCTAGCCGCCATTTTGTATTTTACACATAATAATTTTTATTTACGTAGCGGATAGCTGTATTAACTTCATTTTTGGCACGAACCTTTATCCTTACCATGTTCATTTCCAGGAAAAAAATAAATTTTTTCCGCTGTGTATTTTCAAAATGGCGGCCATTTTAAATTTTCAAACTCAAATATCTCAGAAACGGCAACTTTTATAAAAATTTTACAAGAGACAAAAAAGTTGACAAATTTAATCATCTAACCAATAGTACCAAGTTTGTAAGAATCTAACGGAGTTATTGTGATTTTTCTGCATAAAAACATTGAATTTGCATTATAATCAATGCAAATTAAGGTAATTTTAATAGAAAAATCACAATAACTCCGTTATTTGTTGTTAGATCCTTACAAACTTGGTACCATTGGTTAGATAATTAAATTTTTCAACTTTTTTGTGTCTTGTAAAATTTTTATAAAAGTTGGCCAAACTCGGGGATATTGTCTGGTTAAAGGTTGGTAATAATGTTTGTTTTCATTCTTGGCGTTGGCAACGCAATGAGCTCGTTCACGTTCATCCACCACAATAAACCGCAACTTTTTTGCCTATTACGTGACAAATTCTAGACACGTTATTTGTGGGTAAATAATAGTAAATTTGCAGTTCATTTACTGCGATTTAGGGTGTTATTTTATACAGGGTGTCTTTAAAATCCGTCACCAAACTTCATAAAATGGCTTATTGGGCCAAACAAGCAAAACATGTCGTATGAAGGTATGTCACAACATGCATATTTACCCAGATATCCACCATTTTGTTTTTTACACTTAATAAATTTATTTCAGGGACGGATTGATGTAGAAGCTTTATATTTGGCATGTTCCTTTATAATATCAATGACCATCTCCACAATAAAAATATTTTTCTGCGTTATATATTTTCGTTGATATTTTCAAAATGGCGGCCATTTTAAATTTTCAACCTAAAATATCTTAAAACCAGTATAAATTTTATTAAAACTTTTTTATGCCTTGTAAAATTTTGATTAAATTTACTGGTTTTAAGATATTTGAATTTAAACATTTAAAATGGCCACCATTTTGAAAATATACATTGCAGAAAAATAATTTTTATTGTCCTGCGGAGATGTACATCCGTGTTATAAAGGTTCATGCCGAATATGAATTTTCTACATCAATCCGTCACTGATATAAAAATTATTAAGTGGGGAAAAAGGTGGATATCTGGGTAAATATGCATATTAGGACATAACTTCATATGACATTCTTTGCTTATTTTGACCCAATAAGCCTTTTATGAAGTAATGAAGTTTGGTGAGGAACTTTATGAACACGCTGTATAATTTGGTCTCCAGTATGAGTATGAAATGGTTCAAGCAACGAATACTAAAAGAATTTTGTGGCGCAACTCCCCGCAACGGAATTCCGGGGAATGCAATTTTGATTCCGGGGAATCCACCTGGGGATTCCGGGTAAAAAAATTTCAAAACGTTGGCAACGCTGGTTTGGAAACACCCTGTATATATTTATAGGCAAGCATGTTTACTGGTCTTTCTTTTTCTCAGATTGTGTGTGTAAAGTTATTTAGCACAGTTTGTGCCTGCCGCAAATTTGTACCATGTACTTAACTAAATCATATGTTTAATTATGATTAGATGTTTTTTTGTTGTTTTTGTTTTTGTTGTTGTGACTTTTGACAAAATATATTCATGAAAGTAAGTCCAATTTTGTCTCTTCATATTGGCTTGTCTGTCGGTCTTTACATTTGTGGTGCCGGAACCCGATTCAAAAATAAATGTCACTGAGGAAATCAAAAAGGGACAGACATCCCCCTGACAGATATTCTCCTGAGGAAAAGGCCAAAAGCATGGAACCCAAAGAGGATCAACCTCCAAAACCTCCAATTATGTCAAGGACCATCAGCACAACCTCCAGTAGGCGTCGACTATTGCAATTGGAATTGGAAAAGATTGAAGAACTGAACAAACTGGAAAGAATTAGAAACGAAAAGGAATTGCAACGCCAAAGGGAGATTGAAGAGATGGAGCGACAACGTCAGGAGATGGAGCGACAACGTCAGGCGGAGGAGAGAGAATTTGAACGACAGAAAAGACTGCTTGAGGCAAGGGTCGAGCTTGAGTCCGCCTCTGTCTTGGGAGGCAGCCGGTCAGCTTCAGTCTTGGGAGGAAGTCGACCAGCGTCAGCTTTGGGAGGCAGTCGACCAGCGTCAGCTTTGGGCAGTCGTCATCCGAAAGGTGATCAAACTCAAGACAATGTAAGCCTTGATGTTCCTTCAGTGGAGGAGGAGGCTTATAAAAGTCGAAAGGTGGCTGAACGAGGAACCGCCAGTTCCTTTGTCATCGTCAGCCATCGTGTCCACGGCTATTGATAAACTTGCTAACTCCTTTACAAAGGCTATCAATTCATGTAATCCTGTCCAACCAAGTCGGCAGAGACTTCCCGCCTTCAGCGGAAAACCAGACGAATGGCCGATGTTTTATTCTTGTTATAATAAAACCAAACATCTTTTTAACGACGATGAGAACCTTGACAGAATAAGGAATTGTCTAGAAGGCGATGCTTTCAAAATGGTAAAACCTCTTTTTGTATCAGGCAGGAATCTAAGTACGATAATTAAGACTTTACAAATGCGGTTTGGACGACCCGAGTTTGTAGTCGAGTCAATGTTGAAAAAGGTACGCATGCTCCAAACTGTCAAGGAGGATGACGCGGTCGCCCTGATTGAATTTTCAACGACTCTTTTAAACTTGACCTCTACCGCAGAGTCATTAAATTTGGAGACGTACTTAATTAATCCTACCTTAATGAACGGGCTTTTAGGTAAGCTTCCCTATACACTTAAGTATAAGTGGGCTGAATACGTCAATAGCATGTGTTTAGAAAACCCTGCTGACCTAGTTTTCTGTAAGTGGCTAGAAACTCAGTGCTCCATTCTGAGTATCTATTTCCGTCCACCCGAAGAAACAACGCGGAGGAAATATGACGCTAAACCGGTTTTGACCAATACCCCTGTTGAAAACCTCTGCATTTTCTGTTCGGAAAGTCACGAATCGGAGAAATGTAAAGCGTTTAGGAAAGCAGAAGTCGCACAACGGTGGAAAATGATAGTCGAGAAAAAGGTGTGTTTCTTTTGTTTCCGTCGACACCAAATAAAATTCTTTAAATCAAAGAAACCCTGTGGGATCAATGGCTGCAAACTATATCACCACCGCCTTCTGCACACCGATAAACCTTCAAAAAACGTACCAGAGACAAGCCTCGATAAAACAGAGAAAACTTCAGGTCAGGAAGGTAAAGCCAAAGAAAGTCAGGAAGGTAAAGCCAAAGAAAGTCAGGAAGGTAAGGTAAAAGAAGATAAGGTAAAAGAAGGTAAGGCAAAGGAAGAAATTATAAGCAATCACTCAGTAAATAACCGTGTTTTACTTAGAGTGTGTCCAGTGACCTTATGCGGCCCAAGTTGTCAGATTGACACTTATGCACTCTTAGATGATGGTTCGACTGTATCCCTGTTAGATTCAGTTACAGCTGACAAATTAGGAGTCACCGGTAGCATTGAACCCCTTACCACTTGTTGGTCAAATGCAACTAAACACTTTGACCCAACGTCCAGACGGGTCGAACTTAAAATAAAAGGACTTTACGAAGAAGAAGTTTTCACCTTAAGTAATGTAAGAACACAATCGCCTTTGGATCTACCTAAACAATCAATTGACTCAGTTAAACTTCGCGAAAGGTGGTCTCACTTAAATTCAATTGATCAACCTCTACCGACATCTCTCGCGAAACCTACAATCTTGATAGGGCAAGTCAACTGTGAATTACTATTGACCAGGAAGATAATCGAAGGTCCGTCGAATGCTCCCGTTCTGTCATGGAGCTACCTTGGATGGTCAATGCACGGCAAGTGTCCTGAATTTGTTGGGCGTGTTGACGATTTCGTCTTTACGTCCTTTCATCACGACAGCCTACATGATTTGGTAAAAGTTTCTTTTGAAATTGACAATTACGGTGCATCTCCGGAAGAAAACAAGTCGATAAAATCAGCAGAAGACGAGCGTGCAATGTCAATCCTGGAGAAAACAACGAAGTTAATCGGAGACCGTTATGAATCTGGCCTGTTATGGAAATCCGATGACTTTAAATTTCCTCCAAGTTACGACAATGCTCTTAAAAGGCTAATACACATTGAAAAGAAGATGACGAAAGATCCTAACTATAGAGACGAATACTCAAAGAAGATCGCCGACTACAGCGAAAAGGGATACATTCGAAAACTAAGAGAAGATGAGGCAAGTGTTTTGAACGATCGTATCTATTATCTACCTCATTTTGGAGTTGTAAATCCCAATAAGCCCAATAAAATGAGATTGGTTTTTGACGCAGCTGCAAAGTCCAATGGTATATCATTTAATGACGCTCTAATTAGTGGACCTGACCTGAATCCATTGCCTGCTGTTCTTATGAAGTTTCGTCTGGGAAAATTTGCCATCGCTGGTGATATTAAAGAAATGTTCCATCAGGTGCGCATAAGGAAAGAAGATGTCGATTCACAGAGGTTTTTGTGGAAACAAAACCCAGATGACCCTCCAGATACGTACGTGATGGAGGCAATGACATTTGGATCGACTTGTTCCCCCTGTACTGCTCTCTTCGTGGTGAACAAAAATGCTAAGCGTTTTTCATCTGTTTACCCTGAAGCAAGCAAATCAATCCTTACCAAGGAATACATGGACGATTTGTTAGACTCTGTCGATTCTTAGGAAGAAGCAAAGACCAGAGTTAAAGAGATAATAGAAATTCATAGATCAGGTGGATTTCAAATTTGCAACTGGCTATCGAACTCCAAAGATGTTTTGTCCGATATCCCTGAAGAACTGAAGTCCAACTCGACTAAGCAACTGAATTCCGACAGCAACCTTCCCACTGAACGAGTTCTTGGAATGTGGTGGGATTCAGACAGTGACAATTTCGTATTCCACCGAAATGCGGAGAAGTTACAGAAGATGGAGTCAAGCTACCCAACTAAACGTGAAGTCTTGAAAGCTGCCATGTCTATCTTCGACCCTTTAGGGCTAGTTACACCTACTACGATCAAAGGTCGAATGTTGGTACAAGAGATTTGGAGAATCAAAATTACATGGGATGAAGTACTAACAGCGGAACTGACTAAGAAATGGCAAGATTGGTTGGAGGAAGTGAAACAGTTACAGTATTTTACTATTCCACGGTACTATTTCAAAACCCTGACAGTCAAAGAAACTGAGCTACATGTTTTTGTTGACGCAAGTGAAGAAGCGTACTCAGCTGTTGGATATCTTAAGACAAAAGGATTCAAACGAGAACACAGGGTACAAAACTATGTTGGTTATGTCAAGAGCAAAGGTAACACCTCTAAAACCAACAACCATACCAAGACTAGAACTACAAGCAGCTGTCCTTGGATGTAGGCTGGTTAAAACCATCTTACACGACTTAGGCATCCCCATTGAACGAAATATCCTTTGGTCAGATTCGGTTACGGTATTACATTGGATTAAATCCGATCCAAGAAACTTCAAACAATTCGTTTCTAATCGACTTGGGGAAATCCTGGGAATTTCACAAGCTGAAGAATGGAGGTGGGTGCCAACTAAACTCAACCCTGCCGACATCGCTACCAGGAGCAACAAGAAATTCACAAAAAATGCTCATGAATTTTGGACTTATGGCCCCGAGTTCTTAAAATACGACTCTAATAATTGGCCAGAGCAACCGACAACCTTGCAAGCAGTTGACAATCAAGAACTCAAACAAAGATTTGTTGGCTTACTCAACGAAGACAAAGATGACATCATCAACGTTGAGAAATTTTCTTCTTGGGACAAAGTAACGAGAGTAACTGCATGGGTGTTGAGGTACATTAGTGAACTACAGTCCAGGATAAAAACAGAACCGAAAGATAAATTGAAGATTAATTCTGACCTGAAATTGATTGCGGAACTTACTCCGGAGGAAGTTCTTAAGGCTGAACTTGTCTTAGTATCAAAATCCCAAGAAAGAAATTTCAAAGAAGAAAATGCCTTATTAAGAAGTAAGAAGTCAGTACCAAAGTCGAGTGTGATATTCACGCTGGTACCCTTTATAGGCGAAAAAGGCCTTATCAGGATGAACACAAGAGTAAAGAACTCTCCTGAGATCAGCAATGATCGAAAATATCCAATCATTTTGGATGGGAAAAGTCATGTGGCTAAATTAATAGTGAAATCATTTCACGAACATTGCCTACACCAAGGCATCGAAACAGTTGTCAACTTAACGAGAGAAAAGTACTGGATAGCAAAAGTAAAAACTGTTGCCAAGTGGATTCAAAGAAGCTGCATGAGATGTCAAATAAATAATGCAAAGTCGAAACCTCCACAGATGTCACCTCTTCCAATGACCAGAGTTTCTCAAGTCAAACACGCATTTTTTTACACCGGTGTCAACTACTTTGGACCAATTGAAGTAACTGTCGGCCGGAGACATGAAAAAAGATATGGGGTATTGTTCACATGTCTGACCACGCGAGCAATTCACCTGGAAGTAGCTCATTCGCTAAACACTGAGAGCTGTATTATGGCTATTCAAAGGTTTATTAGCCGCCGACCGTGTCCGTCAGAAATGTTTTCTGATAACGGGACTAATTTTGTAGCTACTGACAAAGAACTACGGAATGCAGTGAAACAATTGAATAACACCTAGATCCAGAGAAACGTCGTGAAACATGGAATTAAGTGGAACTTTATACCACCTCGAGCACCGCACATGGGAGGTTGCTGGGAACGTTTGGTTAGGTCAGTTAAAACTGCCTTGAGAAGTGTCATGCGTTGTCAGTATCCTAAGGACGAAGAACTACAAACATTTTTAGTTCGTGCGGAGTTCATAATAAACTCGCGGCCACTGACCCATGTTTCCCTGGACCCTTTGGACCCTCAACCACTTACACCAAATCATTTTTTAAGAGAGGCGTTCAAAATTGAGATTATGGAGGACCAGCTCTGCAAACGACAATTGGCTCGAGTCAGATCACTTCTGGACAATTTTTGGAAGAGGTGGATCCGAGAATATCTCCCATGTTTGTCTCAACAATGTAAATGGCACAAAAGAATCGAACCACCAAAAGTTGGAGACTTGGCCATAATCATAGACGAGAATAATCCAAGAAACACATGGCCAATGGAACGAGTAACAAACACGTACCCAGGTCGAGATGGTGTCATCAGGATCGTCGACATCAGAACCTCCAAAGGAACGTTTCGCCGCCCCCTTACAAAAGTCGCCATCTTGGGGGAGGGGGAGATGTAAAGTTATTTAGCACAGTTTGTGCCTGCCGCAAATTTGTACCATGTACTTAACTAAATCATATGTTTAATTATGATTAGATGTTTTTTTGTTTTTGTTGTTGTGACTTTTGACAAAATATATTCATGAAAGTAAGTCCAATTTTGTCTCTTTATATTGGCTTGTCTGTCGGTCTTTACATTTGTGGTGCCGAAACCCGATTCAAAAATAAATGTCACTGAGGAAATCAAAAAGGGACAGACATCCCCCTGACAGATATTCTCCTGAGGAAAAGGCCAAAAGCAGGGAACCCAAAGAGGATCAACCTCCAAAACCTCCATCTATGTCAAGGACCATCAGCACAACCTCCAGTAGGCGTCGACTATTGCAATTGGAATTGGAAAAGATTGAAGAACTGAACAAACTGGAAAGAATTAGAGACGAAAAGGAATTGCAACGCCAAAGGGAGATTGAAGAGATGGAGCGACAACGTCAGGAGATGGAGCGACAACGTCAGGCGGAGGAGAGAGAATTTGAACGACAGAAAAGACTGCTTGAGGCAAGGGTCGAGCTTGAGTCCGCCTCTGTCTTGGGAGGCAGCCGGTCAGCTTCAGTCTTGGGAGGAAGTCGACCAGCGTCAGCTTTGGGAGGCAGTCGACCAGCGTCAGCTTTGGGCAGTCGTCATCCGAAAGGTGATCAAACTCAAGACAATGTAAGCCTTGATGTTCCTTCAGTGGAGGAGGAGGCTTATAAAAGTCGAAAGGTGGCTGAACGAGGAACCGCCAGTTCCTTTGTCATCGTCAGCCATCGTGTCCACGGCTATTGATAAACTTGCTAACTCCTTTACAAAGGCTATCAATTCATGTAATCCTGTCCAACCAAGTCGGCAGAGACTTCCCGCCTTCAGCGGAAAACCAGACGATTGGCCGATGTTTTATTCTTGTTATAATAAAACCAAACATCTTTTTAACGACGATGAGAACCTTGACAGAATAAGGAATTGTCTAGAAGGCGATGCTTTCAAAATGGTAAAACCTCTTTTTGTATCAGGCAGGAATCTAAGTACGATAATTAAGACTTTACAAATGCGGTTTGGACGACCCGAGTTTGTAGTCGAGTCAATGTTGAAAAAGGTACGCATGCTCCAAACTGTCAAGGAGGATGACGCGGTCGCCCTGATTGAATTTTCAACGACTCTTTTAAACTTGACCTCTACCGCAGAGTCATTAAATTTGGAGACGTACTTAATTAATCCTACCTTAATGAACGGGCTTTTAGGTAAGCTTCCCTATACACTTAAGTATAAGTGGGCTGAATACGTCAATAGCATGTGTTTAGAAAACCCTGCTGACCTAGTTTTCTGTAAGTGGCTAGAAACTCAGTGCTCCATTCTGAGTATCTATTTCCGTCCACCCGAAGAAACAACGCGGAGGAAATATGACGCTAAACCGGTTTTGACCAATACCCCTGTTGAAAACCTCTGCATTTTCTGTTCGGAAAGTCACGAATCGGAGAAATGTAAAGCGTTTAGGAAAGCAGAAGTCGCACAACGGTGGAAAATGATAGTCGAGAAAAAGGTGTGTTTCTTTTGTTTCCGTCGACACCAAATAAAATTCTGTAAATCAATGAAACCCTGTGGGATCAATGGCTGCAAACTATATCACCACCGCCTTCTGCACACCGATAAACCTTCAAAAAACGTACCAGAGACTAGCCTCGATAAAACAGAGAAAACTTCAGGTCAGGAAGGTAAAGCCAAAGAAAGTCAGGAAGGTAAAGCCAAAGAAAGTCAGGAAGGTAAGGTAAAAGAAGATAAGGTAAAAGAAGGTAAGGCAAAGGAAGAAATTATAAGCAATCACTCAGTAAATAACCGTGTTTTACTTAGAGTGTGTCCAGTGACCTTATGCGGCCCAAGTTGTCAGATTGACACTTATGCACTCTTAGATGATGGTTCGACTGTATCCCTGTTAGATTCAGTTACAGCTGACAAATTAGGAGTCACCGGTAGCATTGAACCCCTTACCACTTGTTGGTCAAATGCAACTAAACACTTTGACCCAACGTCCAGACGGGTCGAACTTAAAATAAAAGGACTTTACGAAGAAGAAGTTTTCACCTTAAGTAATGTAAGAACACAATCGCCTTTGGATCTACCTAAACAATCAATTGACTCAGTTAAACTTCGCGAAAGGTGGTCTCACTTAAATTCAATTGATCAACCTCTACCGACATCTCTCGCGAAACCTACAATCTTGATAGGGCAAGTCAACTGTGAATTACTATTGACCAGGAAGATAATCGAAGGTCCGTCGAATGCTCCCGTTCTGTCATGGAGCTACCTTGGATGGTCAATGCACGGCAAGTGTCCTGAATTTGTTGGGCGTGTTGACGATTTCGTCTTTACGTCCTTTCATCACGACAGCCTACATGATTTGGTAAAAGTTTCTTTTGAAATTGACAATTATGGTGCATCTCCGGAAGAAAACAAGTCGATAAAATCAGCAGAAGACGAGCGTGCAATGTCAATCCTGGAGAAAACAACGAAGTTAATCGGAGACCGTTATGAATCTGGCCTGTTATGGAAATCCGATGACTTTAAATTTCCTCCAAGTTACGACAATGCTCTTAAAAGGCTAATACACATTGAAAAGAAGATGACGAAAGATCCTAACTATAGAGACGAATACTCAAAGAAGATCGCCGACTACAGCGAAAAGGGATACATTCGAAAACTAAGAGAAGATGAGGCAAGTGTTTTGAACGATCGTACCTATTATCTACCTCATTTTGGAGTTGTAAATCCCAATAAGCCCAATAAAATGAGATTGGTTTTTGACGCAGCTGCAAAGTCCAATGGTATATCATTTAATGACGCTCTAATTAGTAGACCTGACCTGAATCCATTGCCTGCTGTTCTTATGAAGTTTCGTCTGGGAAAATTTGCCATCGCTGGTGATATTAAAGAAATGTTCCATCAGGTGCGCATAAGGAAAGAAGATGTCGATTCACAGAGGTTTTTGTGGAAACAAAACCCAGATGACCCTCCAGATACGTACGTGATGGAGGCAATGACATTTGGATCGACTTGTTCCCCCTGTACTGCTCTCTTCGTGGTGAACAAAAATGCTAAGCGTTTTTCATCTGTTTACCTTGAAGCAAGCAAATCAATCCTTACCAAGGAATACATGGACGATTTGTTAGACTCTGTCGATTCTTAGGAAGAAGCAAAGACCAGAGTTAAAGAGATAATAGAAATTCATAGATCAGGTGGATTTCAAATTTGCAACTGGCTATCGAACTCCAAAGATGTTTTGTCCGATATCCCTGAAGAACTGAAGTCCAACTCGACTAAGCAACTGAAATCCGACAGCAACCTTCCCACTGAACGAGTTCTTGGAATGTGGTGGGATTCAGACAGTGACAATTTCGTATTCCACCGAAATGCGGAGAAGTTACAGAAGATGGAGTCAAGCTACCCAACTAAACGTGAAGTCTTGAAAGCTGCCATGTCTATCTTCGACCCTTTAGGGCTAGTTACACCTACTACGATCAAAGGTCGAATGTTGGTACAAGAGATTTGGAGAATCAAAATTACATGGGATGAAGTACTAACAGCGGAACTGACTAAGAAATGGCAAGATTGGTTGGAGGAAGTGAAACAGTTACAGTATTTTACTATTCCACGGTACTATTTCAAAACCCTGACAGTCAAAGAAACTGAGCTACATGTTTTTGTTGACGCAAGTGAAGAAGCGTACTCAGCTGTTGGATATCTTAAGACAAAAGGATTCAAACGAGAACACAGGGTACAAAACTATGTTGGTTATGTCAAGAGCAAAGGTAACACCTCTAAAACCAACAACCATACCAAGACTAGAACTACAAGCAGCTGTCCTTGGATGTAGGCTGGTTAAAACCATCTTACACGACTTAGGCATCCCCATTGAACGAAATATCCTTTGGTCAGATTCGGTTACGGTATTACATTGGATTAAATCCGATCCAAGAAACTTCAAACAATTCGTTTCTAATCGACTTGGGGAAATCCTGGGAATTTCACAAGCTGAAGAATGGAGGTGGGTGCCAACTAAACTCAACCCTGCCGACATCGCTACCAGGAGCAACAAGAAATTCACAAAAAATGCTCATGAATTTTGGACTTATGGCCCCGAGTTCTTAAAATACGACTCTAATAATTGGCCAGAGCAACCGACAACCTTGCAAGCAGTTGACAATCAAGAACTCAAACAAAGATTTGTTGGCTTACTCAACGAAGACAAAGATGACATCATCAACGTTGAGAAATTTTCTTCTTGGGACAAAGTAACGAGAGTAACTGCATGGGTGTTGAGGTACATTAGTGCACTACAGTCCAGGATAAAAACAGAACCGAAAGATAAATTGAAGATTAATTCTGACCTGAAATTGATTGCGGAACTTACTCCGGAGGAAGTTCTTAAGGCTGAACTTGTCTTAGTATCAAAATCCCAAGAAAGAAATTTCAAAGAAGAAATGCCTTATTAAGAAGTAAGAAGTCAGTACCAAAGTCGAGTGTGATATTCACGCTGATACCCTTTATAGGCGAAAAAGGCCTTATCAGGATGAACACAAGAGTAAAGAACTCTCCTGAGATCAGCAATGATCGAAAATATCCAATCATTTTGGATGGGAAAAGTCATGTGGCTAAATTAATAGTGAAGTCATTTCACGAACATTGCCTACACCAAGGCATCGAAACAGTTGTCAACTTAACGAGAGAAAAGTACTGGATAGCAAAAGTAAAAACTGTTGCCAAGCGGATTCAAAGAAGCTGCATGAGATGTCAAATAAATAATGCAAAGTCGAAACCTCCACAGATGTCACCTCTTCCAATGACCAGAGTTTCTCAAGTCAAACATGCATTTTTTTACATCGGTGTCAACTACTTTGGACCAATTGAAGTAACTGTCGGCCGGAGACATGAAAAAAGATATGGGGTATTGTTCACATGTCTGACCACGCGAGCAATTCACCTGGAAGTAGCTCATTCGCTAAACACTGAGAGCTGTATTATGGCTATTCAAAGGTTTATTAGCCGCCGACCGTGTCCGTCAGAAATGTTTTCTGATAACGGGACTAATTTTGTAGCTACTGACAAAGAACTACGGAATGCAGTGAAACAATTGAATAACACCCAGATCCAGAGAAACGTCGTGAAACATGGAATTAAGTGGAACTTTATACCACCTCGAGCACCGCACATGGGAGGTTGCTGGGAACGTTTGGTTAGGTCAGTTAAAACTGCCTTGAGAAGTGTCATGCGTTGTCAGTATCCTAAGGACGAAGAACTACAAACATTTTTAGTTCGTGCGGAGTTCATAATAAACTCGCGACCACTGACCCATGTTTCCCTGGACCCTTTGGACCCTCAACCACTTACACCAAATCATTTTTTAAGAGAGGCGTTCAAAATTGAGATTATGGAGGACCAGCTCTGCAAACGACAATTGGCTTGAGTCAGATCACTTCTGGACAATTTTTGGAAGAGGTGGATCCGAGAATATCTCCCATGTTTGTCTCAACAATGTAAATGGCACAAAAGAATCGAACCACCAAAAGTTGGAGACTTGGTCATAATCATAGACGAGAATAATCCAAGAAACACATGGCCAATGGGTCGAGTAACAAACACGTACCCAGGTCGAGATGGTGTCATCAGGATCGTCGACATCAGAACCTCCAAAGGAACGTTTCGCCGCCCCCTTACAAAAGTCGCCATCTTGGGGGAGGGGGAGAAGATGTAAAGTTATTTAGCACAGTTTGTGCAAATTTGTACCATGTACTTAACTAAATCATATGTTTAATTATGATTAGATGTTTTTTTGTTTTTGTTGTTGTGACTTTTGACAAAATATATTCATGAAAGTAAGTCCAATTTTGTCTCTTTATATTGGCTTGTCTGTCGGTCTTTACATTTGTGGTGCCGAAACCCGATTCAAAAATAAATGTCACTGAGGAAATCAAAAAGGGACAGACATCCCCCTGACAGATATTCTCCTGAGGAAAAGGCCAAAAGCATGGAACCCAAAGAGGATCAACCTCCAAAACCTCCATCTATGTCAAGGACCATCAGCACAACCTCCAGTAGGCGTCGACTATTGCAATTGGAATTGGAAAAGATTGAAGAACTGAACAAACTGGAAAGAATTAGAGACGAAAAGGAATTGCAACGCCAAAGGGAGATTGAAGAGATGGAGCGACAACGTCAGGAGATGGAGCGACAACGTCAGGCGGAGGAGAGAGAATTTGAACGACAGAAAAGACTGCTTGAGGCAAGGGTCGAGCTTGAGTCCGCCTCTGTCTTGGGAGGCAGCCGGTCAGCTTCAGTCTTGGGAGGAAGTCGACCAGCGTCAGCTTTGGGAGGCAGTCGACCAGCGTTAGCTTTGGCCAGTCGTCATCCGAAAGGTGATCAAACTCAAGACAATGTAAGCCTTGATGTTCCTTCAGTGGAGGAGGAGGCTTATAAAAGTCGAAAGGTGGCTGAACGAGGAACCGCCAGTTCCTTTGTCATCGTCAGCCATCGTGTCCACGGCTATTGATAAACTTGCTAACTCCTTTACAAAGGCTATCAATTCATGTAATCCTGTCCAACCAAGTCGGCAGAGACTTCCCGCCTTCAGCGGAAAACCAGACGATTGGCCGATGTTTTATTCTTGTTATAATAAAACCAAACATCTTTTTAACGACGATGAGAACCTTGACAGAATAAGGAATTGTCTAGAAGGCGATGCTTTCAAAATGGTAAAACCTCTTTTTGTATCAGGCAGGAATCTAAGTACGATAATTAAGACTTTACAAATGCGGTTTGGACGACCCGAGTTTGTAGTCGAGTCAATGTTGAAAAAGGTACGCATGCTCCAAACTGTCAAGGAGGATGACGCGGTCGCCCTGATTGAATTTTCAACGACTCTTTTAAACTTGACCTCTACCGCAGAGTCATTAAATTTGGAGACGTACTTAATTAATCCTACCTTAATGAACGGGCTTTTAGGTAAGCTTCCCTATACACTTAAGTATAAGTGGGCTGAATACGTCAATAGCATGTGTTTAGAAAACCCTGCTGACCTAGTTTTCTGTAAGTGGCTAGAAACTCAGTGCTCCATTCTGAGTATCTATTTCCGTCCACCCGAAGAAACAACGCGGAGGAAATATGACGCTAAACCGGTTTTGACCAATACCCCTGTTGAAAACCTCTGCATTTTCTGTTCGGAAAGTCACGAATCGGAGAAATGTAAAGCGTTTAGGAAAGCAGAAGTCGCACAACGGTGGAAAATGATAGTCGAGAAAAAGGTGTGTTTCTTTTGTTTCCGTCGACACCAAATAAAATTCTGTAAATCAAAGAAACCCTGTGGGATCAATGGCTGCAAACTATATCACCACCGCCTTCTGCACACCGATAAACCTTCAAAAAACGTACCAGAGACAAGCCTCGATAAAACAGAGAAAACTTCAGGTCAGGAAGATAAAGCCAAGGAAGATAATCGAAGGTCCGTCGAATGCTCCCGTTCTGTCATGGAGCTACCTTGGATGGTCAATGCACGGCAAGTGTCCTGAATTTGTTGGGCGTGTTGACGATTTCGTCTTTACGTCCTTTCATCACGACAGCCTACATGATTTGGTAAAAGTTTCTTTTGAAATTGACAATTACGGTGCATCTCCGGAAGAAAACAAGTCGATAAAATCAGCAGAAGACGAGCGTGCAATGTCAATCCTGGAGAAAACAACGAAGTTAATCGGAGACCGTTATGAATCTGGCCTGTTATGGAAATCCGATGACTTTAAATTTCCTCCAAGTTACGACAATGCTCTTAAAAGGCTAATACACATTGAAAAGAAGATGACGAAAGATCCTAACTATAGAGACGAATACTCAAAGAAGATCGCCGACTACAGCGAAAAGGGATACATTCGAAAACTAAGAGAAGATGAGGCAAGTGTTTTGAACGATCGTATCTATTATCTACCTCATTTTGGAGTTGTAAATCCCAATAAGCCCAATAAAATGAGATTGGTTTTTGACGCAGCTGCAAAGTCCAATGGTATATCATTTAATGACGCTCTAATTAGTGGACCTGACCTGAATCCATTGCCTGCTGTTCTTATGAAGTTTCGTCTGGGAAAATTTGCCATCGCTGGTGATATTAAAGAAATGTTCCATCAGGTGCGCATAAGGAAAGAAGATGTCGATTCACAGAGGTTTTTGTGGAAACAAAACCCAGATGACCCTCCAGATACGTACGTGATGGAGGCAATGACATTTGGATCGACTTGTTCCCCCTGTACTGCTCTCTTCGTGGTGAACAAAAATGCTAAGCGTTTTTCGTCTGTTTACCCTGAAGCAAGCAAATCAATCCTTACCAAGGAATACATGGACGATTTGTTAGACTCTGTCGATTCTGAGGAAGAAGCAAAGACCAGAGTTAAAGAGATAATAGAAATTCATAGATCAGGTGGATTTCAAATTTGCAACTGGCTATCGAACTCCAAAGATGTTTTGTCCGATATCCCTGAAGAACTGAAGTCCAACTCGACTAAGCAACTGAAATCCGACAGCAACCTTCCCACTGAACGAGTTCTTGGAATGTGGTGGGATTCAGACAGTGACAATTTCGTATTCCACCGAAATGCGGAGAAGTTACAGAAGATGGAGTCAAGCTACCCAACTAAACGTGAAGTCTTGAAAGCTGCCATGTCTATCTTCGACCCTTTAGGGCTAGTTACACCTACTACGATCAAAGGTCGAATGTTGGTACAAGAGATTTGGAGAATCAAAATTACATGGGATGAAGTACTAACAGCGGAACTGACTAAGAAATGGCAAGATTGGTTGGAGGAAGTGAAACAGTTACAGTATTTTACTATTCCACGGTACTATTTCAAAACCCTGACAGTCAAAGAAACTGAGCTACATGTTTTTGTTGACGCAAGTGAAGAAGCGTACTCAGCTGTTGGATATCTTAAGACAAAAGGATTCAAACGAGAACACAGGGTACAAAACTATGTTGGTTATGTCAAGAGCAAAGGTAACACCTCTAAAACCAACAACCATACCAAGACTAGAACTACAAGCAGCTGTCCTTGGATGTAGGCTGGTTAAAACCATCTTACACGACTTAGGCATCCCCATTGAACGAAATATCCTTTGGTCAGATTCGGTTACGGTATTACATTGGATTAAATCCGATCCAAGAAACTTCAAACAATTCGTTTCTAATCGACTTGGGGAAATCCTGGGAATTTCACAAGCTGAAGAATGGAGGTGGGTGCCAACTAAACTCAACCCTGCCGACATCGCTACCAGGAGCAACAAGAAATTCACAAAAAATGCTCATGAATTTTGGACTTATGGCCCCGAGTTCTTAAAATACGACTCTAATAATTGGCCAGAGCAACCGACAACCTTGCAAGCAGTTGACAATCAAGAACTCAAACAAAGATTTGTTGGCTTACTCAACGAAGACAAAGATGACATCATCAACGTTGAGAAATTTTCTTCTTGGGACAAAGTAACGAGAGTAACTGCATGGGTGTTGAGGTACATTAGTGCACTACAGTCCAGGATAAAAACAGAACCGAAAGATAAACTGAAGATTAATTCTGACCTGAAATTGATTGCGGAACTTACTCCGGAGGAAGTTCTTAAGGCTGAACTTGTCTTAGTATCAAAATCCCAAGAAAGAAATTTCAAAGAAGAAAATGCCTTATTAAGAAGTAAGAAGTCAGTACCAAAGTCGAGTGTGATATTCACGCTGGTACCCTTTATAGGCGAAAAAGGCCTTATCAGGATGAACACAAGAGTAAAGAACTCTCCTGAGATCAGCAATGATCGAAAATATCCAATCATTTTGGATGGGAAAAGTCATGTGGCTAAATTAATAGTGAAATCATTTCACGAACATTGCCTACACCAAGGCATCGAAACAGTTGTCAACTTAACGAGAGAAAAGTACTGGATAGCAAAAGTAAAAACTGTTGCCAAGCGGATTCAAAGAAGCTGCATGAGATGTCAAATAAATAATGCAAAGTCGAAACCTCCACAGATGTCACCTCTTCCAATGACCAGAGTTTCTCAAGTCAAACACGCATTTTTTTACACCGGTGTCAACTACTTTGGACCAATTGAAGTAACTGTCGGCTGGAGACATGAAAAAAGATATGGGGTATTGTTCACATGTCTGACCACGCGAGCAATTCACCTGGAAGTAGCTCATTCGCTAAACACTGAGAGCTGTATTATGGCTATTCAAAGGTTTATTAGCCGCCGACCGTGTCCGTCAGAAATGTTTTCTGATAACGGGACTAATTTTGTAGCTACTGACAAAGAACTACGGAATGCAGTGAAACAATTGAATAACACCCAGATCCAGAGAAACGTCGTGAAACATGGAATTAAGTGGAACTTTATACCACCTCGAGCACCGCACATGGGAGGTTGCTGGGAACGTTTGGTTAGGTCAGTTAAAACTGCCTTGAGAAGTGTCATGCGTTGTCAGTATCCTAAGGACGAAGAACTACAAACATTTTTAGTTCGTGCGGAGTTCATAATAAACTCGCGACCACTGACCCATGTTTCCCTGGACCCTTTGGACCCTCAACCACTTACACCAAATCATTTTTTAAGAGAGGCGTTCAAAATTGAGATTATGGAGGACCAGCTCTGCAAACGACAATTGGCTCGAGTCAGATCACTTCTGGACAATTTTTGGAAGAGGTGGATCCGAGAATATCTCCCATGTTTGTCTCAACAATGTAAATGGCACAAAAGAATCGAACCACCAAAAGTTGGAGACTTGGCCATAATCATAGACGAGAATAATCCAAGAAACACATGGCCAATGGGTCGAGTAACAAACACGTACCCAGGTCGAGATGGTGTCATCAGGATCGTCGACATCAGAACCTCCAAAGGAACGTTTCGCCGCCCCCTTACAAAAGTCGCCATCTTGGGGGAGGGGGAGAAGATGTAAAGTTATTTAGCACAGTTTGTGCCTGCCGCAAATTTGTACCATGTACTTAACTAAATCATATGTTTAATTATGATTAGATGTTTTTTTGTTGTTTTTGTTTTTGTTGTTGTGACTTTTGACAAAATATATTCATGAAAGTAAGTCCAATTTTGTCTCTTTATATTGGCTTGTCTGTCGGTCTTTACAGTGTGTATTGTAAGAGAAATCCGTGCATACTGTTAGAAAGGTTCATCTTGTTGATGAACAGAATGCCATTATAATTCACATGAGCCTCCAGGGGTAAGCCCTACAGGCTTTCAAAGTTTCAAGGTTAATCTTATGGAAGACGGGTAATTTATTAAATAAATTAGCGAGCCCAAATCAGGTGAAATTTTGGTAGAATTTCGACCAGTGGCGATCTCTTAATACAATAAACGGTATCAGATAACTGACACATACTTTCTCCCAACAATATAAAATACCCCCCGTCGCAGCAGACCTGCGTACTCAGCGAATTTCCAAATTAGTAATATTAATTTTGACCAGCTAAACTTGTAAACAAAATTTCATTACGTGCAAAATAAATAGGGAATAAATAAATGTCTATTCTCCTTAAGATATAGGGAAAGAGTATGCAGCTTGCTGCATAGATCCAGAGATGCTGCCATGGGGGACACTAAAAGTAGGTTTTTAGCATAGAAAAAAATTATTTCGACCATATAAAGCCATATAGTAAGTTTCATCAATATCTGTCCATAAATAAAAGAGTTTGCCTATATGATTAACATGGGAACAGAGTATGCAGGTTTGCTGCCATGATAAGTAAAAAAAAACCAAGATTTTTACCTTAAATGGATGAATCTCAACCAAATGAAGCTAAATACTAAGTTTCATCCAAAAATATTGGTTAATAAGTGAAATATTAACACATCCTTATTCTCCATAAGATTAACATTGGAGCCCCAAAAGACAATGTACTGTCTTTAGACTTTGTAATATCTCGGTAACCAATGGAGATAGAGCAAAGCTTCAAAATACTAAATTGTGTGTTTTTTTGAGCTAAATCCAATGGTCAAAATAAAAATTAAAAATTTTTTAAATTTACATATGAAAAATGCAAAAAACCCATTTTTGGGGTACAAAACCCCCCAAAACCACCCCTTCCGGTAGGTCGATATGTCTGGTTTTCGAACTCATCCGAATAAACGTAGGATTACACATCTCTACCAAATTTGGTGTCGATCGGACCATTTTTACGAGAGTTATTGTGTCCATATACATATATATATATATATATATATATATATATATATATATACATATATATATATGTATATACATAAAATTTTTAATGACTATTATTTTTGGCCTATGGGCACCTCAAAACGAAAAAGTAACATGGTCCCGGGCTTAGGTCTTTCCATGAGACCTACGGTAATAGCTTATTCCCTATGGGAAATTCGCTAAAAAGGCATTAAAAGCTTCAAACATTAATGTCTTGATGACTCGGTCGGATAGCTAACAGCAGAGTAGCGCCAGTCTGACCCTACGAGCGTCTGTAACTTTTAACAACGTACTTCGTTTACCACTAAACGAAAAATTGAATTTTCTCCGTAACCACTCGACGTAGAGGAATAATTCAAAATACTGGATTATTTAGTTTTTTTAGCTCGATTTAATGGTGATAAGTAAAGATAACAGATATTTTGAAAATCCAAAAAGATAATTTTTTAAACACTTTTTAATGTGTAACTTTTGAACGCGCATTTTCTTGGAGGTGCGGGTGGTGTCATTTTATTCAGCATTTTAATCTTTCAAAATCTTGATCAAAATCGTTAGAGCCGTTTTTGAGAAATTTTGATTTTTCACGTTTTTTGAGGGTTTTTGGGGGTAAAATACCCTTAAAAATCAAAAATTCCAAAAAATGAAAAAAACGCCTGGAATTAATGTGGGTTTTGACCTACATACCAAATTTCACAAAAATCGGACCATTGGGGCATTCTCTATAGTCCGTTTTTTTAAACCTGATCCTTCTAGGGAGAGATGGTGGTGGGGGCTTGTTTATCCTTGCTAATATCCCATTGGCTAGAACCCTTTGGTTTTTTTGTTGTTGTTTTTTTTTTTATTTCACCGTTGCATACCAGCTGTTAATTTTACATCACAACATATTGTGTATCAGTTTTCCAATATTATTGGTAGCAGTTGTTTTTGAACCAGTTTATTTTAGAACTGTTACTTTTTAACAAGGAATAGGTTTGTCTTAAAAATATAACAGCTGACTAGGAGTTACTGAAAGACATTATAACTTATTTCAAACGTTATTTGAGGAAATCTGATACTCGAACATGTTTGTCACGAGTTTAAACGTTTTGTTTACAGTTTGAATCTCTCTCCCACCCCAATATTCTCGTGAAGGATCAGGTTTAAAAAAACAGACTGTAGCTCTGTTTACATCCAGACACACACAAACACACACACACACACACACACACACACACACACACACAGACAGACATCACTCTGAAAACCTCTTTTTTGGACTGAGGGGGCACCAAAACGGATAAATCCACCAAAAACTCAAATTCGAAAATTTCGACGAAAAACAATACATTCTCCATATACTATGGTATAGAGGGAGAAAGTAAAAATCGATGTTAAATTAGTTTACATGTATAACATTTTGTTATTGTTACTCCATATTCAGATTAATAGCTCGCGAGTGATACTGGAATTTTTTTTAAACTTTACTGGAAATATACTGGAATTCCAAAATCAAATATCAGTAGACACCCTGAAACTGCTCTCGGTTTTCCAAGTAGGATTTGAAAAACTTAAGCCTCTGACCCTTCACACCATAAAAATTCAGCTTATCTAGCAGAATTTTATGGTCTATGCAATCAAAGGCCTAATCAGGTCACAAAAAGTGGCCTGAGCAAAGGCCCTAGTCTCAAATGTTTTAAGAACATCCTGAACAAAAGAGTCAACAGCTTGTGCAGACGATCGACCCTTTCTGAAGCCATATTGGGATCCTGAAAACAGCCCAGCAGATTCTAATTATGCACAGAGTTGATTGCATACTATGCACTCAAAGACCTTACCAATTATTGGCAGCATACTTTTGATTATAACAGTAAATTACAATTATTCTATATTCCTAAAAAATCTTTTTATAGAGAATCTCCTGGTTGAACAAACTTTTTCTGTTTTGATTGAATTGTTTTGGTGGTTTTAAGTTAGGCTACTTAGAATCTCTTTGGACATAAACTTAATAAATTAAACTTTGAAATTGTTTAATATTTTGCATTATGACACCAAACTGTTGCCTTTTAAAGATTTTAGAATTAAGTTGCATGACTGGTTAACAGCAAATCCCTTTTATGACTTTGGAGAGTTTTTTGAATCTGATGCTGTATAACCAATGTACTTAGCTTAGATTCTTGCACGTTTGCTGTAAAAATGTACATGATTTCTTGCATTAGGCCCCATGTTATAAATTTTGCTTGTTTGCATTAGGCCCTATATTGTACGGTAGCATCCTGCTTGTTGCATTAGGCCCTATATTTTTTGTTCCTTATTTATTTATTTTGGGCTAAGTATTTATTGTATTAAGTATTCATTACTTGGATGCATTTTTTTCTATTGTTGACCATGTCTATTGCATTTTGTAATGTTGAATGACAATAAACGATGATTATTGATTATAAACATTTTAATTAGTCTAGCCTACCTGAGTATGCCTCGTGATCCTTTGTCTTTTGTCCCAGGTTTTTAAATCATTATGGAACACAAGAATGGTAAATGATACATACTTTATACCGTATGGTACACTCTCTACAAAAGTGTACGGTAATGATTTTAAAATGGGTTTAAAAATACTAAAAACGTTTCACCTCAGACAAAGAAGACAGAGGTTCAAGTGCCTCATGGGAGGTTCAATGAAGGAACCTAATTTTTACCATTAGCCTTTAGTTTTAATAAATCACAAATAAAAACCTGATCTACCTAAGAATGTGTTTCCAACATTTTAATTCAAATTATATAGATTTGTTTTGTTGTCTCTGGGTTTTATATATATGCAAACACAAGAATTTCCCACATAAAAAGTAAAAAAAATTGTAAATTCAAATGGATATTCACAGAGTACGCAAGTCTGCTGCAAATGATTCAGGTATTATAATATACACAAAATTAAATTAGAACCTCACTTACCTGATCTTCCCCATATCCGACCTAATGTCTAACCGCTATCTGTGATTCCCACGCTCTTGTCATTGCTGAGCCTGTCGAAACATGAAAGACTGTCCTACAAACTATGATTTGTGTTCTGTACACATAAATACTGTCATTTATCAGTTATTATACAAAAATGTGATGTTTCAATTAATGTTTTATATGTACAATAAAGTTGCATTACAGTACTAGGTGTTTTCTACCTAGGAAGTGCATTTTATTTGCCCCTCTCTATATCTGACTTTTTAGCCGTTCTGACTATGGCCAGAAATGGGAGGTTCTACTGTACAACGAATAGTTATAATGTACTTCTTCTTAGAAAATCGTAGCATTTCCCCAAGTACTTGTTAGTTATAGGCACCGCCTGTTATTTTAATATTATTGAAAAATATCACATATTAGAAACATTTGCCAATGACAAATTACCATAAAGTATTAATCTTTGCTAACATCTTTGCATAAATTTAAGGTTGATCCAGTTTTACAACAGAGTTATAGCAGGTGGCAATATCACAAAGGAGTGTAGAGAGTGCGGTAACAGCTTGTTTTGGTTAGGTTATCATAGATGAGTTACAATAATGGTTGCAATATATTTGTTTTCTCATCTTAAGAGTCATGTTCACCCCTGTGCCAGTGGCCCATTGTTGCGCAGTTGGCAATGTTAACCATACGGCTTTTAATGCATAACATGGTTTTTTATTCCCCTGTTTCGGACACCGTTTTTCAACTGATTTTCTTTAAACTTGATAAGTGTTTAGTTGAATAATTATATTAGGCCCCTCATACCTCAAAATTTTGAAAATGTAACAAATATTATAAGGAAAATCGAGTTACTTTGAATGAAATGAATGAAATGAAATGAAAAAGTGCTTTATTAAATTCTAAACTATGCACAAACAAGGACAATTATAACAATTTTTCGTGTAACATAATATTTTGATAAAAAAGTAAAAAAAAAATAAAAATGTCTTTCCTTGCCACCTGAAACACAGCACTGCAAACAATGGTCACTAGGACCGTCTGTTTGGTTGACACAACAATAATGAAAAACACTTGGTTACACTTATGTATGAGTCATAAAATAGTAATACTTATTACAAAAGAAATTAATTAATAGGCTAATGTTGTGCTGGAAAAAGGTAATTATTTATCTAGTAATTTAATTTAATTTGAAACTAGTCTTTTAAAACTGTTAATTATGAAGGATTAATTTTTTTTTGTGTTCGTGATTTCTTAAAAGTTAAATTCGGTAATTAATTGATATCGATATTTCCATGCTTCTCTCATATATTTTCCTAACGTTTGCCAATCCTTTCCGTTTAAATATTCATAAAATTCTAATTCAGTAATTGGGCTTTTTCCAAAATAATTTTTCCTAATGTTTGCTAAAATAGGACATATAGCCACGAAATGAAAAACATCTTCTTGTGCATTAAAGTTACATAAAGAGCAATTGAAATTATGTCCATCCAACCATGGCTTATAATTTAAATTTACCAATCCTGCTCTGGCCTTTATTGCCCATGATATTATTGATGTGTCATTTCTACTATCGGCGAAGACACTCTTATCTCCAAGGGACAAGTCCAAGGTCAGATAGTGATGATGATATTGCGCCGTCCTGGCTCTACCCTCGCTCTCACTCCACCATGTGACACGCGCCTTTTCCACTATTGTCATCAGCTGTTGTCTCAACCCCTCCCCTCCCCCTAACAACCAGTCAATCTCCACGTCATATTTCCTACCTAATAACTCCCAGTCTCTGCACCATCCCACTCGCTTGTTAACTACTTCTTTAAATATAATTCTTGGAAGCCGATCATTCCCCATTTCTAATACTTTTGCTAAATATTTTATATTCATCTGTGAGGTGTAAAAGTGTAGTTTCTCTAAACCCGTTTCTATGTAAAGCACATAATTCGGTGTGTTTGAAGGCAATTTAAAAAGTCGTTTTAGAAAGTTCTTCTGAACAGATTCTACGTTTTCGCTTGATTTATAACCCCAAACTTGAGCCCCATAACTAGTAATCGCCCTTACCACAGAACAAAAACATGTATATTTTGCATCTAACGAAATATTTCTGTTGTTTATTACAGAGTTCCAGATTGTACTGATAGCTAATTTCGCGGTCCTGCATTTTTCGGCAAAATGAGTTTCCCAATTTAAATTTGAAGTAAAAACTACACCTAAATATCTGTACTGATTGACAATTTCTATTTTTTTACCTTTAAACCACCAATTTTCGTTACTCTTAAGCTTTCCCCCTTTCCTGAAAACTAAAATTTTAGATTTTTCTAAATTTACCCGTAAGTTCCAGCTATTACAATAGATTTCCAATTTGTTTATCATAAACTGGAGGACTGTGGCCGTTGGCGCTACGACTACTAGGTCGTCCGCATACATCAATACATTTACCCTATGTCCGCCAAACTTACACCCTCCCCCAAGTGCATCCGGTAAATCATTTATAAATAAAGCGAACATTAGAGGTGAGAGGGGGCAACCCTGGCGCAAGCCACTGACCGTGTCAAACGTTTCCGTCACCCCCTCCCGACACCACACTGCTGCCGTGGTCCCATCGTACAGGCTTTTGAGTACATTCAACACCCGCGTAGATACACCCACACACGACAGCTTGTAAATTAAAGCCTGACGATCTATAGTGTCAAAAGCGGCACTGAAATCTACAAAAAAACAAAATAATTTACCTTTTTCCATTGATAACCTTACATTTATTATACTACTTAAACTAAAAACATGATCTATTGTTGAGTAATTTCTCCTAAATCCCGCTTGGAGTTCACTAATAATATTGTTATCCTCAGCCCAATTTGATAATCTAGCACTAAGTAAGTTAGTAAATATCTTACTTATACTATCTATAAATGATAATCCCCTGTAGTTGCTAACCTGATTAATATCGCCTTTTTTAAGGAGGGGGAACACAATGGAGCGTTTAAAAGTTTCTGGCACAATTCCTCTATAAAAAATATCATTATATAAATTTAATAGGTTCGCCAGCATGCCATCAGGAGCGTTTTTGTAGAATTCATAAGGAATTCTGTCCCATCCTGGAGCCTTGTTATCTTTTAAATTAACCAATATGTTCTTTAATTCCATCTCAGAAAATTTGTTATCCAAAAAATCGTTTACTATAAAGGGCTCAGCATAGCTAACACTATTTGATAACAAAGGTGGATTTAATAGCTGAAAAAAGTATGAAACCCATTCATTTGGATCAATGTTACCTACCCGTTGTACTGTTTTGTTTTTGAATACATTTATCGCTTTCCAAAATTGTTTAGAATCCCGCCCATTATTTATATTTAATAGCAGTTGATCATAATAAAGTTTCTTTTTAGATTTGCAAATAGATTTATAATTTTTTTGTGCCTCCCAGTATTTAATTCTGATTGTATTCGAATTGTTTTTTCTGAATAATTTTAAAAGTCTGAACGTTCTTTTTCTTGCCAATAAACACTGGTAGTCAAACCATGGTTGTTTTTTATTTATACTTTTTATTTCCAAGTTCTTACTATTTTTCTTACCATGCGCTTTATTGATTGCCTCTACAATTAAATTGACGTTGTGCTGGTTATCTGCCGAAAATTCCGATCCCGCTAGCGCCGCACTGACCCGCGACTTGTAAACCGCCGCCTCCTTATCAGACCATTGTAATTTCGGTAACAAAGGGAAGGTCATATCAGCCCCTCCCTCCCCCTCCTCAGGCCTCCCCTCAATTTTCATATCTTCAGTGTTTACAAACAACTCAACGGGTAGATGGTCGGAACCAGGTTGACATACTACTTTGAATCTATTTACAAGTTTTAAACAATTAATACTAACGGCAACTAAATCTATTACAGAATTACCCATTGGCCCGACAAATGTGTACTCTCCTTCTAAGTCTCCCTCACACCTACCGTTCAAGACTATCAACCCCACATTGTCTAACAAATCAATTAATTTCCGGCCCTTTGTATTAATTTCTGAATCTTTAGAACTCCTCATTGCTTTAAGACTATTATTCAAGGATAAGAACACATCATCTGTGAATTGTTGTTCTTCCCCAATACGGCCATTTAAGTCCCCCATCAAAATTATATTTCCAGAATCATTATTGTACAAAAAGTTATAAAGTTTATAAAAATCTTGCTCCCAGTTGTTGTAATTTAAGTATAAAGGCAATAAAAATGTATTTTCATTTGTTTTGTCAAAATACACAGAAACTAAAATAAAACATTCTTTTTCAACAAATTTAATTTTAGAGAACCAAGGTGATTGATAATTTATACCATAAACTGAACCGCCTACACTTCTCCCAGTATTTGCTGTTCGTGTAGCAAACTCAAAATGTAACTTAAAATTGTGTAAATATTTGCTAATTAAATTTTGATCCTTTTCAATAACAAATGTTTCAACCAAAAACACTACATCGTAACAACTTAAAAAATCCACAAAAGAATTATCAATTATCTTATTTTTTAGCCCACAAACATTATAAAAACATACTTTTAATTGCTTAGAGTAATATTTATGTCCATCTACCACTCGTTGTCGCTCCTCATGCCCGGTTGTAGAAGGAATGGCAGTCCCACCTCAGTTGGTCCTATCGGAAGCTGGAACCTCCTGCCGTCCACCGCGCCCGCCGCCGTCCTCCTGTCCACCACCTCCGGAACTGCTGTTCGCCTCCGTCTCTGCAGCTGCCGTCTCCATAGCCACCACCTGTGTAGGCTGTTGAAGCGGCCCTCGGTCTCCCTTGCCCAGATTTTGTAAAAACCCGGATAGGTCGTGGCCCAGCAGCGCCTGCAGCTTTTGGTTGCCATCTTGCCTCCCCGCCATCAGCTTGTCATCCTGCCATGTGAACCTGCAGCCCTCCACTATGAGGTGATCATGGACTAAAGGCATTTTTCGCCTTCCCGAGACCCGCTCTATTTCTCTCCTTACTGCCATGAGACAAGCTCTTTTGATCCGGATTTCACGTGGAAAGTCTCTGTGTACAATAAAACCAGTATTTTTCAAACAACTGGTGCGTGACATAATGTAATCTATGTCACAGTCATCGGGGAAGTGTGCGATCACAGTTTTTTTGTCATTTCCTAAGTGGTGGGCCCTGTTTATCCACAGCTTACTGTCACTGCCAAACATATCATTGCAAAATTTACTTACTAGCAACTTGCAGTTTTTTGTGTTCTCGGCCCCCGGTAGACCTTTAAAGATGAGGTTATTACGCCTTGATCGGCTTTCCAGGTCGATTAGTTTGTCAGCAATTGAAATTTCCCTGGCTTTCAAGGACTGTATTTCACACCTTAAGGTCCTATTCTCTTCCTCTAATTTGACTACTTTTTCTGTTAAACTATAAAAGTCTTCCTTAGTAGCTAAATTTGCCAACTTACTGTCCATCATTTGCCCTAGTGAAGCCGTGAGACTTGAAAGTAGCTCCTCTTGGGTTAGATCACACACTTTTCCACTCACCATTTTCTGATCTTCTTCAGCACTTCCTGGCGATATATGAGATCGTTGTCGTTTAACACTACTACACGTTGGTGTAAAAAAATGGTGTATTTTCTTTCCAGTCATATATAAGTCACACACAGAAAACTTTTAACCGCAAGGAGAAGCAAAGTAGGCCTACGGGAACGCCTCGTTATCCGCACACGCACGTTACCGCTGGCACGCTTACTGACCACGTTGCGGCGACTAACTCCGTTATCTCAAACTAGGCTACGTCCCGCTGGTAGTTATAACTGATAAAATATCGCTGATACAAACGTAGAATGTCACTTAAACGTTCCGGCTTACTTTTGCGTAACACTAACTCGTTATTAATTAATATATTTTACTTTAAACTGGGACCCGATACACAAGACAACTTAACTTGACCGCACCAGTAGTGCCAACCGAAAATCGAGTTACTTTGCAACATCACCTAAATGTCTCACCACTTAAACAATGTATTATTGTTTTCCAGCCAGAGAGAAGGTGGTCGGATGGTACCACACTGGCCCCAAACTGCATCAGAGCGACGTGGCCATCAACGAGCTCATCCGACGATATTGCCCTAACTCCGTGCTGGTCATCATCGATGCCAAGCCCAAGGACCTGGGTCTCCCCACCGAGGCGTACCGAGCAGTGGAGGAAGTACATGACGTAAGTTGGGTTCAGTAATTGTCTTGCTCTGACCTTGACGACTTGTGGCTTATCCGGGTCAGTCATGAGCAATAAAAATACCATATCACTTTATGTATTTGAATAATTTGGATTTTGCACCTTCATACATGGTAGGGCTGTCTATCAATGGTTCAAAATATTGTTGTTTAGGCCTACTATTTTCTCCCTGTTGGTTTTTATGTGAGTCACCTTCGCAAATTTTACTGTACACCTATGTGTACAAATGTTTGTCAATGATTGCATTACACTGTGACTTTGTCACTTTCATGCATGCTAAAAGACGATACAATTTTGATAAATGATAAAATTTTTAATATTATTAATACCACTCAAAGCATTCACAGAACTTGAATTTGTGTTGATGGAAAAGTAATCAAAAATAAACATTAGAACTAAGTTTCACAATGACAAATTTCCAATTCACTTGAGCCAAAATTGTTTGAATTGTAAATGAAATAGTTATATATGTATTGAAGGAGTAAAGCGCAAATTTGTCTCCCTAAAGGCAATTATTGGCACCGTATAATATCATGGGAGTGCTACAATTTTTCCCGAGGGAGACAGTGAACTTTATTCCATAATGCACATAACATTTTTCTGCTACAAAAATAAAAATGTAGATAATCACTCAATATTTACTTCAATTTGTTGTATCGGTTATCTAATCTTGAAACATCAATGGTTGACAATAATCAGCTTTCATCTCGCTTCTGTTCTGAATATAGACAGCATTGCCAGTTCCACAGTACTATGTTGCCAGATTGTCAGTATTAATCTTGTATGTTTTACTGTGTCCCCCTAGGTAGACAAAATCTTGTTTTGCCTCCCAAGGGTGGACAAATACTTTTTCTCAGGTTGAAATAAAAAAAACGTCTTTCAACACTACTCGATATATTTGCACTTACACAGTAATTGTAAACGAGACGATTGGGCGTGATGATGACATGTGTGATGTGACGGATCAAAATCAATTGCCATTATAACATCTTTTCTATATAGGGTTAGGCAAAAGTCTGGACACCCCCAGTTAATTTTTTAATATGTTGCAGTAGGAAAACCAAACTCGGCACATGTTTATAACACAAAAAACTACACTTTTTCATCAAAGTCACAATTTTGCCCCGGCCCTGAGAATGGGCAATTTGGGGGTAGCTCCAAATTTTCAAATGTAAACCCCTATAGAGTGACATCTCATTTTAAACAGTTTATCAAGAGAAATTTAATGGTGCGAACTGGAGGTCGATACCATACCTCTAAACAAAATGGCAGCAATTCAAAAAATTGAGATGGGCACGCAAGCTAAAGTCTGGACATCCCCAAGTTAACGTTTTAACATTCGTAATGTACCCATCATGAAAAACAAACTCGGCCCATGTAAACACAGAAAAATGTGATTTTTCATCAGTCACAACTTTGCCCTGGCCCCCAAAATGAGACATTTGGGGGCAGCCCCAAATTTTCAAATGTAGACCCCTCTTTTTAATCAATTTATCAAGAGAAATTTAATGCCGCAACCGGAGGTTGATATCTCACCCCTAACCAAAATGGCAGCCATTTTAAAATTCGAGATGGGGTGATTGACAAATAGAAAATTCTAAAATGGCTGCCATTTGGGTTAGGGTTGAGTTACCGACCTCCAGTTTGCAGCATTGAATTTGTATTGATAAATCGTTAAAAATGAGGGGTCACTCGATAGGGGTCTACATTTGAAAATTTGGGGCTGCCCCCGAAATTCCCCGTTTGAGGGGCCGGGGCAAAGTTGTGACTTTGATGAAAAATCTTCTTTTTTTGGTGTTGTTAACATGTGCCGAGTTTGGTTTTCCTACTGCAACGTGTTAAAAAGTTAACTGGGGGTGTCCAGTCATTTGCCTAACCCATATTTACTGTCTTGTATACAATTATAGTGTAAGTATAAATATATCGAGTAGTGTTGGAAGACGTTAATTATTTATACCTTATTTTCATCACCAACATGTTTGTCAATGATTGCATTACACTGTAATGCTATAATGTAATTTATAATGCTGATCAAGAAGTTGTTTAAATACTTTTGCCTCCCAAGGGAGACAAAGTTCAGACCCTTTGCTCAGTTATTACATGGAGTAAAGTTTGACTTTTAAATAGCAGGAAGGGAGGGAATGTCATATCATGTTATATATCTTGCCGTTTATGCCAGGACGGGTCACCGACGTCCAAGACGTTCGAGCACGTGCCGAGCGAGATCGGCGCCGAGGAGGCGGAGGAGGTGGGGGTAGAACATCTGCTGCGGGACATCAAGGACACGACGGTGGGGACGCTGTCGCAGCGGCTCACCAACCAGCTTCTGGGGCTCAAGGGGCTGCATGTGCAGCTGCGGGACATGCGCGACTACCTTGTACAGGTGGGCTGTCTGTTAACAATGTGCGATATGATATTTTGGAAACAACACATGTATTCCCCAAAACGATAAAAGACCATACTTTTTTCTCTTATTGTTAATTGTAATTTGAACTAAAGTATGATGGAGTAAATCTTTTGTTCAAAAGGTAGGAAAGGATATTTTTGATAACTATCGTCTGTATCAATATTAGCGTGTTTTTCAAAAGTTTTTGAGAAAATTGCATCAAATCAAATTATTAATTTCTTGGAAGGCAATACATTTTTTGTAAAACAATTTGACTTTTGTAGAGGACAAAATTCTGTGTCGGTTGTTGCTGATTTTGTAGAACAGGTTGCCGCTGCTTTAGATAGATCCCAGAGCACTTGAGGGATGTTCTGTAATCCAACCAAGGCTTTTTATTGTGTTCAACATTATATTCTTTGTGGGAATTAAATACTATAATTTTAGTGATTCAGTGTCGCCTTTGATCAAATCATATTTGTCATCCTGTTATCAGAGGACAATAATGAAGATAACTTGAAATATATTTCAGATTGGTGTGAAATAAAATTTGGATTACCAGGGTTCAATTTTAGGTCCCTTGCCATTTTTGTTGTATATAGCCTAAATGAATTACCGTTCGAATAATGTATCGCCAATACTTATTCTTTATGCAGATGACACCTCAGCAATTTTGAATGCAAACTCAAACCATGATTTATAATTGATATTTCAACAAGCTTTTACGTAATTACATAAATGGTTCTCAGTAAAGGGGTTATTGCTCAACAGTTCTAAAACTCAAATCTTTAAATTCCAAACTGCTCAAAGTAGGGATGGCTCTGAATACAATTTTTTTTTAATGAAGTTGTTTCTCAACTGAAAACTATGTTAACTTTTTAGGATTAGAAACTGATTCAAATTTAAGTTGGAAAGCTTGTATTTGTAAAATAATTAAAAGGTTGAATTCAATCTGTTTTCAAAGGATTATTCTGCGTGAAGTAATTTATACACCAACAAAATTTATTGTGGTCTTTTTCCCTGTTATAAGTTATGGCATTGAATTATTGGGGCATCTTCTCTTTTAAATCAAAAATTTTTTTTAAATAAATGAAAAAAAGTATTAGAATTATGATTTCTTCAAAAAGAAAATCTTGCAGTTTTTTTTCATTTTGGTTTATTAACTGTTCTCTCACTATATATTTTTAAATGTTTGATGTTCTTGGGAAATAATTAGGGAGGAAAAGTTTAAAATAGAAATGAAATAATTTTTATAAATAAAATGATATATTCAATTGGGTAATTTTTTGTGTTGTTGGTATTCATTGTTGCATTTACTTCCAATTTATGTCTAGGAAAATGTTTTGTGTAATGTACTTGAAGTTAGTTTTAGGGCAAGGTTTATTGTGGGATTTTTACAATGTCTTATGTTCTGTGCTAGCTATGCCAGCTTTGTAAGAATGAACTTAACAGACAAAGTGATTCTTATTCTTAGAACCGTACAGTTACAATCTTTGAACGAAATAAGTTGCATGGTCTAAGATCAATGTCAAGCTTTTCGTAAACAAAATGTTGATGCAAAAAAAATTAACCAAATCTAGACACGAGTGAGGTGAAAGAGAAAAGAGAATAAATAAGTGATCTAGTCAACGAGAGTTTAGACTGATGTCATACACAGCACCAAATCAAACACTTAATTCATTTGGCATTAAATATACAATAGGTTACATGTCCACTACATAATTGTTCTAGCCCATGCAGAAGCATTATTCACATATATAAACTAGAAATTAAAAAATTTGGAATTTTTTCATACCTTTTATGAAATAAAAAACCAAACCAATACTAATTTTATTCCCATCTCAAACTTTTACAGTGTAAAATGTTCTTTCAGGTGGTAGAAGGCAAGTTGCCAATCAACCATCAGATTGTTTACCAGCTGCAAGATATTTTCAACCTTTTGCCGGACATCGGTCACGGAAACTTTGTTGACTCTCTGTACGTAAAGACAAACGACCAGATGCTGGTTGTGTACCTTGCGGCACTCATCAGATCCATCATAGCGCTGCACAACCTCATCAACAACAAGCTGAGCAACAGAGACGCAGAGAAGAAGGAGAGCAAGAAGGAAGAAAAACCCGCGGTAAAGGAGGAAGAGGCAAAGAAAGAAGTCAAGGCTAAATAAGGATTCACTTAATTTATATTTTACTTTAATGTTTTTCTGTACAATAAATTATTTTCATTTATTCTTACAGTGCACCTCTTAATTGGTTTGACCTTTCCACAATATACAGAAATCTTTACACAACAGTTGGCGTTAAATATGAATGAAAAGAAAGAGGTCATTTTATTATGAGGTATTTTATTTTTAATAAGGCACCATTATTTAATCCTAGCTATGGCAGATATTTAGTGGTAAATTATTAGTACGAAGAGTGTGTGATAGCAGTACCAAGCGACATAACAGGTCTTCTGCCAGTAAATTGTAAGAATTTTTTTCATGGATATATATAATTACTAAAGTCATAAGAATGCACAAAAACGTTTGGAAAAGTATTAATATTAGGTTTGTTGATTCATACAAGTTTGATAAATACTGAACATAATAAGTACACATCCTTCATATAAAGTTAAGGTTCAATTTAAAGCTAAAAGTTCTCTTCAGGCGAGTTTAATATTGCTAAAAAAGAAGATACTTAGAAATAGTTAGTGTTTTTGTCTTTATAAAAAACTAAATATTGAAGCAAACACTTTTACCGGGAGGCATTCTAGAAGTTAACTTTCCTCGTTTGCAACCGTCCCCTTTGGTAATACTAAAAATTATAATATTTAAGTTATGTCAAATTAGTTTAGACGATTAGTTACTGCTGAGAAAATTTACTTGAGAGATAGATTGCAAAATACATTTAAAAGATAACTATTCTGGCAAGAAAGTTACCTTCTAGAAGGGATTTCGGTGGTTACTTTTCATTTCCTAGGTATACATTTGAAAGATTGAAACTTACACGAACTTAACAGCTTTCTAATAACATGGATTATCAAATCTATGTTCTTTCTTCTCTTATCATTTGCCGAGGAATAGAAAAATAAAAAACATCACTGAAACCATCACTCACTTTGCCTTTACCATAAAACACTCATATTGAAAGTTTATCGAGTCATCAAATTTACATGATTGCACCTCTCTTCCTTTAACATTTATTTTCACACTGGCACTGTAGACATGATTCACTGTGCATCGATTTCCATCAATTCGTCATCTGCTATGTCCCCCCACATGTCTTGTTCCGTGGTTGGCTTTGGGGTTGGATTTGAAGTCGACAAAGCTACCGTTCCTATTAACATACCAACATTTATTTCCAGTGCTACAAATGCTGTTACATATTCTGAGGAATTTTAAAATCTAATGTTGGGCATAAATTTGATGAAGTTTAAAAGTATCAATTATACTTCAATGAGAGATCTTTTAGCGAATTTCCCATAGGGAATAAGCTATTACCGTAGGTCTCATGGTAAGACCTAAGCCCGGGACCATGTTACTTTTTCGTTTTCAGGTGCCCAGAGACCAAAAATAATAGTCATTAAAATTTTTATATATATATATATATATATATATGTATATATGTATATATATATATGTATGTGTCCCTAGACACGATAACTCTCGTAAAAATGGTCCGATTGACACCAAATTTGGTAGAAATGTGTAATCCTACGTTTATTCGGATGAATTCGTAAACCAGACATATCGACCTATCGGAAGGGGTAGTTTTGGGGGGTTTTGTACCCCAAAAATGGGTTTTTTGCATTTTTCATATGTAATTTTTAAAAATTTCAAATTTTTATTTTGACCATTGGATTTAGCTTAAAAAAAACACACGATTTAGCATTTTGAAGCTTTGCTCTATCTCCATTGGTTACCGAGATATTACAAAGTCTAAAGACAGTACGTTGTATTTTGAGGCTCCAATGTTAATCTTATGGAGAATAAGGATGTGTTAATATTTCACTTATTAACCAATGTTTTTGGATGAAACTTGGTATTCAGCTTCATTTGGTTGAGATTCATCCATTTATGGTAAAAAATCTTGGTTTTTAGCGAATTTCCCATAGGGAATAAGCTATTACCGTAGGTCTCATGGTAAGACCTAAGCCCGGGACCATGTTACTTTTTCGTTTTGAGGTGCCCAGAGACCAAAAATAATAGTCACTAAAATTTATATATATATATGTATATATATATGTATATATATATGTGTCCCTAGACACGATAACTCTCGTAAAAACGGTCCGATCGACACCAAATTTGGTAGAGATATGTAATCCCACATTTATTCGGATGAGTTCGTAAACCAGACATATCGACCTACCGGAAGGGGTAGTTTTGGGGGGTTTTGTACCCCAAAAATGGGTTTTTTGAATTTTTCATATGTAAATTTTAAAAATTTAAAATTTTTATTTTGACCATTGGATTTAGCTCAAAAAAACACACAATTTAGTATTTTGAAGCTTTGCTCTATCTCCATTGGTTACCGAGATATTACAAAGTCTAAAGACAGTACATTGTCTTTTATGGCTCCAATGTTAATCTTATGGAGAATAAGGATGTGTTAATATTTCACTTATTAACCAATATTTTTGGATGAAACTTGGTATTTAGCTTCATTTGGTTGAGATTCATCCATTTAAGGTAAAAAATCTTGGTTTTTGTACTTATCATGGCAGCAAACCTGCATACTCTTTTCCCATGTTAATCATATGGAGAATAGGCAAACTCTTTTATTTATGGACAGATATTGATGAAACTTACTATACGGCTTTATATGGTCGAAATAAATTTTTTCTATGCTAAAAACCTACTTTTAATGTCCCCCATGGCAGCATACCTGCATACTCTTTCCCTATAATTATCTTAAGGAGAATAGACATTTATTTCCCTATTTATGAGCACGTGATGAAATTGTGTTTACAAGTTTAGCTGATCAAAATTAATATTACTAATTTGGAAATTCGCTGAGTACGCAGGTCTGCTGCGACGGGGGGTATTGTGCTTATCATGGCAGCAAACCTGCATACTCTTTTCCCATGTTAATCATATGGAGAATAGGCAAACTCCTTTAGCAATGGAAAGATATTGATGAAATTTAGTGTATGGCTTGATATGGTCAAAATATTTTTTTTTTTTAATGCTAAAAACCTACTTTTAGTGTTCCCCATGGCAGCATACCTGCATACTCTTTCCCTGCATTTATCATAAGGAGATAAACATTTATTTCCCTATTTATGAGCTTGTGATGATTTTTGGTTTACAGGTTTATCTGGTCATAATTAATACTACTAATTTGGAAATTCGCTGAGTACGCAGGTCTGCTGCGACGGGGGTATTATTTTAAGTAATCAAACTAAATAAAATTTAAGTAAACTTGATAAAAAGGTATGTAAAGACAAATTCTTTCAATAGACCTTTATAGTTTCATTGAATTGAGATTTGTAGATTTAGTACAATATAGTATTTCAATAACTTTTTTATAATGTTGGTAGCTTGTTTGGACACTAACTCCATAACTACGTCTACATCACCTATTTATCCTTCAAAGGCCCTGATCTCTCTTTCTTCTTTAAAAAAATCTCTACTACCCATCACCATTGTCCAAATCTAAAGGCAGTAGGACACAATCACATCATGATGTCACTTAGGCAAGCCAGAGGTGACCATTCATGTTTGTGCCTGTAATGTTGTCACCTGGGATCGAACTGGACTGCTGGCTTGCGAGGCCAGAGCTCTACCACTGAGCTGGTGCTCCCATAATGGGTCAAATAATTCTTGAAATCTAAACCAGGACTGTTCATTTAATTTCATTATACTTATTTTAATTATATACTAGGCTATTTCATTAAATTTACTTGCCAAATTGTAGAAGCATATTTTGATAGTGACTTACCGGGAAATTCCCTCTTCCTGACACCAGATTTCCCACTTTTTACGTTTTGACTTTCTTCAAAATACTGGTTTGGATGAACAATCAATTTTTCAGGAGGTTGACCGTGAGTTATCTCAAAGTATTTAGTGCATGCCAGCTGGTAATTCTTATTGTTGACAAGATCAACTATCTCCTGAATATCTGAAAAGTTACACATTTTATGAAAAGTTCCGAGGGCAAAGCATTTGCTCTGTAAAATTGTAAAACGAGCTTATCCGCTCACTTGCCTCCACAACGAGCTTGTCAGGCCAGGGGGCATTACCTGCACTTCAGTTTAAACTAAAAAAAACCACGGGTACAAAATGTTAATATGTTAGTTTATTTCTACAGTTATCAGCTGATTTTGATTCAATTTACTAGCTACAAAAAATATCTATAAGGATAACATAGGCACTACGAAAGGCTCAAGGATGAAAACCACGTTTCTCCCAGTCATTGGCCTAGCTCCAATCGATTCTCATTGCCAAAAGCCCAATATTCAACTAAACAAGTTTTGGACAGAAAAAAATGTAGAGTATAAATAACTACTGGAGCACCGAGCTTTTGCTCGGTAAACCATAAGACCTATCGGTGCTGCATTTTTTATTAAATTAAATAAACTGTAGGTTCAAAATGTAACATGTTTGTTTTACTCTACAGTCATCAGCTGATTTTGGTTAAAATTAGCAGCTTCATTGGTAAGAATAACTGGGAACGTTGAAGGGCTCTAGGATGAAAACTGGTTTTTTCCCAGCAATGGGATCAGCTTCATGGCTAAAATTCTCATATTCAAAAAAATAATAAAAAAATCCTTAGACATAAAAAAATTGTGCCCTTACAAACAGTATTTGTTTTAAAGTATAAGGTAAAATAAATAAATATCAAAGTGATGTCCCTAAGACATTTTTGTCTAGGGATGTGTCGATACCAAAATTTATCGATCCTCGATACCGATTCTTCAAAAATCGATTCCTGATTCTCGATACCGATACTTTCGATACCATCAACAAAAAACCTAGCTTAGCTGTATGTAGTAAAATTTATCCCCTCGGTTATATATTTCAGACTCTGGTCTGCCTCTTAAAAAAATTAAAATTTTAGATTCATTATCTTAAACCTTTTTGTGAAATATATTTGCAAGCACTAAAATAAACACGCATATAATTTATTTTCAATGCTCAAAAATGAAAATAATTAATTCCTAAGCAAGGCAACTATAAAAAACCAGTAATAATTTTTTACTGTTACTTGAATGGATAGATAACCTAAAAATCAATTCACTATAGAAATAGTCAAATCATAAACACTAAATACAGTTTAAGAACACACAAAATTAACTAATTAACTTTCAATGTTAAGAAATGAAAACGATGTACTCAAATAAGCAAGTTAACAGTTAACTATTACGTAACATGAATATTTAATTGGGGTGGGCGAATATCATATTTTTGGAACAAGTCGACGAGTCGAGTCAAGTAATACGTGAACATAACAATATTGAAAATTGCCTTAAATTAACTAGGATATACTTAAATATAAAAATATACTACACTAAAATAACTAGCCTATCCTACTGACCTACAAAAGATCACTTTAAGTCTAATTTGCTTCAAAACTATACGAAGGAAAAAAATATGGGTTTTTAAATTGCTGATTATTAAACAAAAACTTAACCTAAGTTAAAAACGGGAATAAAAAAATACCCAGAATAAAAAGATTGAAAAGTTAGCCTATAACCACCACTTAAATGAAAAAAAGAAAATCCCCTGTTACAGTTACTTACTTAACTTTTCACTTTAATGTTTCACTTAGGCTACTTTGAAATGTTTCCAAATAAAAGCTTTTCCCTATTCAGTTTTTGTATTAGGCATAAAAGTTAGGCCAAAGGCCTACTTTATTTATTTATACACGGAATATTCCATTTCCAATTATCATACAAAATAATTAATAGGCCTATTACTGTACAAGAAATGTAAAGATTCTACTTTGTGTCACAAGCCTAGAATGCCAAGATGCTACAGCTGAATCACTAGATTTTTAACTCTATCTACAGGGTGTCTATAAAAAACCTTTACAACTTTACCACTCTTCCATCCTCTTTCCGTGTAACATACAAGTTTTCTAAAAACACTACATGAAACAGTGACTCGAAAAGTTTTAATCTGTAGCAGTTTTATCAGCTGATTGTTTTTTACTGTTGCTTGGTTAACAATAACAAATACTTTGTGAGTCCCATAAGAATCGCAAGGGATGTTTGTGTTAAAGCGCAGTGTGTGGAGTGGTTTATAGAAACTAAGTCTGATGTTGTTCGGCGGAGATTTCGGACAAAATACAATAGGAATCCTCCTTCAAGACCAACAATTAGGGCTTGGTTTCAATAAACAACTACACGCCCTGCACTTTAATACGAACATCCATTGTGATTCTTATGGGACTCACAAAGTATTTATTATTGTTAACCAAGCAACAGTATAAACCAATCAGCTGATAAAACTGTTACTGATTAAATTTTTTGAGCCACTCTTTCATGTAATGTTTTTAGAAAACTTGTATGTTGCATGGAAAGAGGATGGATGGGAGGGTGGTAAAGTTGTAAAGGTTTTTTATAGACACCCTGTACTTCCTTTGTCTTTGTTCATAAGAAAATCTTCACAACTCATTTTGTTTAGGAATTATTGTCATTTCTCCGAAATACTCAAGCTATGTACACATAATTATCACTATTTTGGAATTCACATAATTCCCTCGTCTGCTAGTGGTAGAATGCCTCTTAACTGAGTAAAGGCTAGCTTTAGTGAACAGCCATGAAGCCTGTTTGTTAGGACAAGATCACAAAGAACAATAAATCCAATGTCTGTCTTATAATCAAAGCAATTTGAGAGAAAAATACATTGATTATCAATTAATAAACATGATATATTTTTGTGAATGCTGAATTAGAAAAATAACATACAACTATAAAATTGTATTACGCTGGCTATTTGAGGTTAGCCATTGGTAAACCTGATTGTTCATGTTCCCTCTTCTGTTTGCCGGCATTACTACTATTCTGCTAATATCAACACAGCTCTTTGTTTTGTCTTAAGTTATTTGAATCAGTTTTAAATAATTGTTTTGATGCAATGTCAAATTATGATTGATTATTAGTTTTAAAGTTTTCCAAATGTTTTAAAAATGTACCGTACAAATGAATATTATTTAAATCAGTAGTTATGTTGACTCACTACCCCTAACAATCCTGCACCCGTCGCCATGTTGCTACAATGCCAGTAATGCCAGGCAAGACCAAGAAATCTATAATTAGAAGGAGGTAAGTGCCATAAATAAAAACAAAAACAAAACCGATGACGTCAAAGGTGCAGCACTTAAAATATTCAAAGCAAACCACTCATGTGTAAAGATAAACAAAATGACGTCAAAGGTGCAGGAGATGCTTTAAAATGCTTCAATCAGCTGTTGGTGTCACCTACCTTGGTTTGTTCTAGATACATTGGGCAAGACGTCAAGAGTCGAGTCCAGTCCAAGACTTGGAAGTATTACACTATCTAGAATCTTTTATTTTAAGATAGTAAAATAATATTAAATCAAATGAAATGTCTTAAAGTTAAAATGGTAATTAAATTATGGCAATATCGTCAAGATCTAATCTGAATATGGGACTACATTTCTGGCGCTTGTTTGCGCAGTTACCAGCAGTCGCCACTTGCGTACGCGAGATTGTTGTTGATGTTGTTAGCTTTATTTTCTTTCGATCAACCGAAAGAAAATCATTTGGACTTTATTAGACTTATTTGATTGTTCCACCGTCTGTAAAAGTGGCTTTTAGTATGGTTTTGTGACGCAATGACGTAATAACTTGAAATCAAATTTCCATTTACCAGACAACTGAACCGACCGGTATCGAAAGTATCGGTATCGACTTTAGACAATCGATTCTCAATACCGATACCAATGGCCAAGTATCGGTGGTATCGAGAATCGGTATCGAGAATCGACACATCCCTATTTTTGTCATTAGACTCGGTTCTCAACCCATTTATTTTGTAAATAAAAAAAATTCTGAACATTGTTAGCTGGAAAAAAATTCTTATTTATTTTAGTTTAGAGAGGAAAAACTAAGGGGAGGTGATTTATTAATAAAATAAAAAGTACATTTTTCAAACAAAAACTTTTTATACATTGTGCTGGAAAATAGCTGAACATGCTTTACTAAGGTAATTCTCTTTCGCCTAAAAGTTATTCTAGGTAGTAATAACTTTTGCATAAATCATTACTAAACAAACACGCAAACTGTAACTTTTCATCGTATAAACGAACACAAAATGTAAAGTACACCTAAATCTGACCTCCATGACATCAATGATCTATACCTAATTAAATATAATTTGGCATTTTGATATACTGGAAATAAGAAACTCAATCAAATGCCTTCACTTCCGGTAATGTTCACTTCTGTCCAGTGAAGTTAGTTCACAACTGTGCTTTAGTAACAACTACAATCATGTGAAATTTTTTGAAAGATATGAACAAGTTTCTGGCAAAACAGGCCTTACGAGCAAAACGAAGCGACTTACATTAAAGAACCGCTGGTTAAAAGGCAATTGTTTTTGTGACATGGTAGGGCGGTTAAGAGAGAGTCTACTGGATCTGTAATCTACTAGTTCACTTGCGCCAGTTTAGTTACCGACCTGCCGCTGGCACGTGGATCTGAGTAAGCTGCAGCCGTATCGTCGCCACATCGCTGTGTCTGAACGGGCATCCGTGCTGGTCTCCCGCTCCCACGTTCTCGCTGATGATCTTCATGCAGCTCTGGGGGGTGTAGTTCGTCCTCTTGCCCTCCTTACCGTAAGAGTGCCGCAGCATGTATGCAATCCCTCCTTTCTCAAACTGCGAAACAATCGGATTGAATTTTTTGGATAGGAAAGTAAACAGTCAATCAATCTTGGTAAACGCATGTTAACACTTAGAACAAGGAAATAAGAATACCTATGATAGGCTTATTCAGAACAAGGAAATAAGGATACCTATGATAGGCTTATTCAAAACAAGGAAATAAGGATACCTAGGATAGGCAGGGCGGCAGATTTTTTAGAGATGAGTTAAAATTATTCTTAAACATCAAGAGCAGTCCATGCAGATTATTTGGTTTCACTCAGGTTTCTATACTGAGTAAAACTTGAGAAAAATTTCGATGATCTTCTTAAACAGTAGATAATTTATCAGATTTCTCATAGTGTTAGCGTAACTAAGAAGGGGCGGCATCCAATGTAGGCCTACAGGCAACTGAAGGCACGAGCCACGACTTCATAGCTAATTTTGACATTATTAGGCTGGGCGTCTTTTGCCCATTCAGTGTATCCACTCTGGTCAAAATAAAAATCCCGGTGGTCGCGGGCTGAATATCCCATTTCATCCCACTTATTGTATGGATATGACGTTTTATACCGCTTGTGATTTGAGATGTTATATCTTTAAGACCCCAGCAATAAGTTATATGCTGATTTTTATTTTGGATTTTCTGATTCCACTCTAAAACAAAGAACTATTGATGGTCATGACACCATTTTTTTTCAAATTAATTTGAAGGTATGTTGATAAAGCAACTAATGTAGCTTAGGCTACTATATTACGAAACTTGTGTTGTAATTTCTAACATTTTAATACCGACTATAAAACAATGGCTGCGTTAAGGGGCATTGTTATCAGGATCGGAATTCTGTTTTTTTTTTTTTTTTCTTTGTAGCTGATTTTGGTGATACATTTTGCCGTCTGCTTATGAACCAATCTACTGAGTTTTGAAGATTAGCTTTTACCCACAACTACCATGTAAATTAAGTTGTTAAGTAGTTTTATAACTTGTATTGAAATATTATTGCATGTATTGGTAGTAGACAAAAATACGATTGAGAGAAAAATAATTAACATAGAGGGTTTTAACTTTCGTTATCAATCAAGTAGCATAAATGCAACTTTTAATTTAGTGTCATCGTTTATTTTTCTTTAGTTTCATCATATTATTTTTTTAAGATTATCTGGACCATCAAACAGATTAATATAATAAAAGTGATACAGTACACTCTCGTTTATCGGACTCGGCGACATCGGAACTCCGCTTTATCGGAACTGAAAATCTGGATATTATTAATTTTTTTTCTTACAAAATAAATAATTTTTCCGTTTTAGCGCCTTCAATTTCCATTCGTTCTATCGGCACAACAGTGAAGTATCACATTTTGCATCAAACGTCATCAGGCGTTTTCCATAATCTGTACCCATCAATGTGATTTACGAGGCTGTGGAGTATTCACACAAAAATAGAAAGAGGAAGGGGCAGGAAGTGAACATCCAGTTCGACCGCTTCCCAAACTGTCATTCAGTCTGTCTCGCGTCGCGACTGCACCTGTGTTACGTGGAAGTCAGTTGACTGCTGGAATATGAGTGGAATATGAGAATAAAGATTTTAGATCTTTATTTCCTGAGTTGTTTTTATTCATATCTGTTCAATGTTACCGTGTTCAAAGTTTGAGTGCCTTATTTTCATAAAACCTCTTGTTATCTTAAAAACAAGAGTGAATAAAATCACGATAGATAGTTCACCGTACGGGCGGAAATGATGACTCACGACGGACTCCGCTTCATCGGAATTTTTTGACATCCGAACCGGCCGTCCGCCACATTAGTTCCGATGAACGAGAGTGTACTGTATCCTGAAAAAGTATTAAAATAAATTATAATGCCTCGGTCCATGTCCAAACCAACATGCAGTCTATATTTGCATTTGGCCTAGACCCAGATTAGTGAGGTTAGAGCCTATAGCCTATGAAACAATGATGTTATTTTAGTTAATTTTTGAGAATATGGTTGGGTCCTACAGTATGCGCTAAAATAAACAGTACTTTGTAAGATATTATATACTTAGTTTCACCAACATATACAAGTAAAAGTAAGCACCACAGGTGCTCAATTAAGAACATGTACAATATGACCTCCATCCAGTTGAGGCAACATTCATACCGTTCTTGAAGGTTTTGTATCATTTTTGTGAAGATGGCTGATTCAGATTCAGTGCTGTATATTTTGGTGCATACCGGTTTGTACAAAGAATATTGTTTTGGATTTAACACATTGTTTCGTGGATGTTGTAGGCAGGGGGGGGGAAGACGGCAGAAATGTTTTGGGCCCATGGGCGGCAAATTCATAAAGCCGGCCCTGATTTTTTTTTTTTTTTTTTGAGGGAGAGGCGGAAAAATGCATTACGCACACAGGTGGCCAGCCTGTAGTGTGGGGCTACCCTAAAAACGGGTTTACCCACTAAAAAACCTCCTCTACTCTTTAGGAATCTAACCTGGAATTGTTTGTCACATTACGTCAGGCTAGGCCTAAATTTGGCTTACGCCCGTGGGGCTCGCTCCTTATCCAGCCGCTCGATCAAGGGATCTGGGCCACTTCGCGGTCCAGATCGGTTTTCTTTTCCAGGAGGATGCCCCGGACGAACTGTGACAAACAATCCCAGTAGCCCTCATCCTCCAAAATCTTTTGGCAGACCGAGTCCACCGAAAATGCACCAAAGATTTGTGTGGCCTCCAGGCGGGGCCCTTCCCAACAGGGACAGCGGAAGAATGTGTGTTCCGCATCGTCGGGAACACCCGGGCAATAAATGCAGCCCGGTGAACCGGTCTTTCCCATCCGGTTTAGGTACGACCGAAAATAGCCGTGACCTGTCAAAAATTGGGTCAGGTAGTAGTCCACCTCCCCATGCCGCCGTTCCACCCATGGTTGGACCTGCTTGATAAGTCGCGCAGTCCATCGTCCTCGGGTGTCGTGCTCCCAGCTGTGTTGCCACTGCTGGAAGGTTCGGGAGCGCTCTTCTGTTCTTGCCGTGTCCTTGCCGATCTCGCCTTGTCTCTGATAAATCGCTTTCCTCTCCCCTGCCAAGAGCTTGACAGGGATGACTCCGGCGACCACCAGGACGGCAGGCTCGGACACTGTCCGGTAGGCGGAACACACCCGGAGCGCAGCTTGACGCTGAACCCGGGCGAGTCGCAACCTGTAGCACTCCTTATCTAGAGCGCCTGCCCACACCTCTGCCCCGTAAAGAAGCACGGACTGGACCGCGGACATCAACAGACGTCTTCTGCTGGATCGGGGACCCCCGACATTGGCCATCAGCCTACTAAGGTAAGTCACTACCTTAGCGGCCTTGTCCGCCGTACGGAAGATCTGATCCCTCCAGCTTAACTTGGTGTCCACCATAACCCCGAGGTATTTGGCGGCACGAGTTGATGTGACCACCTCCCTTCCCACTCGAAACGGGACGACGGTGTCGATCCTCTTCTTCGTAAGAATCACGATCTCCGTCTTACTGAGAGCAAGTGAGAGACCGTGATCGGACATCCAGTTGTTGACCACCCGCATAACTCGGTTCAACTTCAGTTGGGCCAGCTCAACGTTGCGTGCAGCAATGAGAGCTGCGACGTCATCGGCGTACCCAACCAAAGTGGTTTCCTCAGGCATCTCGGACCTCAGGAGGCTGTCATAGGCAACGTTCCAGAGATCCGGGCCGAGTATTGAACCTTGTGCGGCACCAGAAGTGACTTCCATCGTCCGCGTTCCGTCCCTCGTGTCATAAATCAGGCTTTGAGAGCATAGATAATCCTTGATGAGCCGCAACAGATATGCAGGAATACGAAAGGTGTTGCGAAGCGCATCCAACATATCGACCCACCTCGCCGAGTTGAAGGCATTCTTGACATCAAGCGTAACAAGAAGCACTACTCGGCGGGAGAAATGGTTGTGGCTCTCGGCTCTCTCCACAGCTCTCTGAACTTCGGCGACAGCGTCGATCGTTGACCGTCCCTTTCTGAAGCCGTACTGACGGGGGCATAAGTCCCCGGCAGCTTCCACGGCAGAAGTCAGGCGGGAACGGATCAGCTTCTCGAACAGCTTCCCAGCCGTGTCCAACATGCAGAGAGGCCTGTGGGACGACGGCAGCTCGGGATCACCTTTGCCCTTGCTGATCAGTACAAGCCTAACTGTTTTCCAGGGAGCCGGAAACACCCCTTCTACCAAACAGGCATTGTACATTCTCAACAACAAGTCAGCGTTGATTGAAAATACTTTCTTTAAAGCCTCACTGGGAATCCCATCCGGGCCAGGAGGCTTGTTGCTCTTCAGGGAGAGAACAGAGGTTTCCAGCTCCTCGAGAGTGAAAAGTGGAACGTCCTCTACTCGTCCGAAGTCAACCGGCGGTCGCTGTGGATGTTCAGGAAACAACGCAGCGACGATCCTCCCCATGGTGGCGCCCTCCATGATGGAAGGTGGAGAGCGGGCGCCGAGTTTCTGTGTTACAAGTTTGTAACCCAGGCCCCACGGGTCGGAATCAATGTCGTCACGAAGTCTCCTCCAGCTATTCGCCTTGCTCCTGTTGATCGCCTGGCGGAGAGATTTTCTCGCAGCTTTATAGGCCTCCGACTTACGAACTCTGTCTGCGGGAATTCTTGCTCTAGTGGCGGCTCGTCTAGTTTTTAAACATGTTCTTCAGAGTTCCGCAATCTCTTCAGTCCACCAGTAAACGGGTTGTTTGTCGCGTCGGGGTTTCCTTCTTGGCATAGACTGGTCGCAGGCCGAGACGATAAGTTCCATCGTGGATGTTACTAGTGCCTCGGCTCCAGCCTCACCAGGATTCCCCTGCGCTCCCCGAGAGATGACTTCGGTGAACTTGACCACGTCCAGTTTGTTGGTGTTCCACCGGCGTGGCCCTTCCCGAGATGCGGAAATTCGACGATTTGCCTGATCATGCAGGTCAAACACGATGTATTGGTGGTCGCTACCCGTGTAGTCCTCCACAACCCTCCAGCCAGAGATCCTCGGAAGGAGCGACTCAGACACAAAGGTGACGTCAGGGATCGTGCCTCTCTGCCCGGGGCGCCGAAAAGTAGGTGTGTCGCCCTGGTTGAGGACGACAAGACCGGCCCTGGCGATGAAATCCAGGATGTATTTCCCCCGGGAGCTGGTAGAGGGCATTCCCCACTCGACGGCCCTGGCGTTGAAATCGCCACCAACGACGACATGCCCGGTGGTGCCGAGAACGCACTCCTCTAGGCTATCTATCTTGTCGCGGAAGTCCTGGACGGCCTCGTTGGGTGTGAGGTAGCAACTGAAGATAGTCACGTCCCTACACCGAACCCAGACGAATCCTCGGCCGCGCCCGTGACTCCGCACCAAGACATCTCGTGTATTACGTGCCCAAAATGCAGCAGTACCGAGGCTGTCCGAGATCCAAATGTTTGGGTCTCTGTCCCGATACTGTTCGCTGATAAGGAGCGCGTCAGCACCAAGTTCTCGGGCGAGCTGATCTAGAAGGTTATCAGCTCCCCAGGATCTATGAAGGTTGGCCTGGAGGATGCGAATTACCGGCCGCTGCCTTTTGCCTGTTCAAGTGCGGCTCTGAAGGCACCGCACTGACCAGACCCGGGTAAGTGACCGAGGGCACTGGAGCCTGAATCCTTGCAGAGGATGCAGGAGGGGCTCGAGGAACATTCCTTACGTTTGTGGCCCTGGCTTCCACACTGGAAGCAGTTGGCACTCCTGTCGGGCCCTTTACAGTTTCGGGAGGAGTGGCCGAAACCGAGACAGCGGAAGCATCTCGAAACTACCACCCTCCGTTTGAGCCTGCAACTGACCCAACCGACTCTGAGGTGCTGAAGGCTAAGCAGCTTATTGGCGTGCTTTTCGCCCATCTCACTAACAGCCATCCGGAGTTGACTCCGGTTGGGCTTAGTCAGCCATACCCTCACTCCATCAGCCGGTATCTCCGGGAGTGCCACCTGGATCGCACGGGTCACCTCCTCTTCGGTGGAGAGGGCATCAAGGTCCCGAATCTCGACCGAACACTTCGGTTCTAGGGCCTTGATTGAGCCTTTGTCCCCAAGTGCAGTCTTGAGGGAAGCGGCAAAACCGATCTTGTCACTCGACTTCCCCAGTTCGAGGAGGACATCCCCGTTCTGGGTTCGCCGAATAGACTTGATAACGGTGTCGGTCTCTTCCGGTTTGGCCTGCGATCTAATCTGACCCAGAACATCGGCAAAAGATCGCCCCCCTAAGGGCTTGATCAAGATTGCCTTTGTCCTGGGCTTCTTAGGCCTGGGTTGTTTAGGCTTTCTGACAGACTTGCCAGAGGCCTCCCCAACCGGGTTTGAGACTTGCGTCCGCTCCACCCTCGACGCACTTTTCAAAGCCACCTCCGCTTGCTTCTGTCTCCTCCTTTCTTTCTTAGACAGGCGCGTCTTCCAGCCCCCACTGATAGACCCTGATGATAGGCTTATTTGATAAAATAATGTTATTTATTTTGCGCCTGATCGGTTCTTGCAAGAAATTAATGATTTTCTAAACAACTTTGTTACTTGAAAAAATAAAGTATATCAATTTAAACAAAGAAATTAATGATCTAATAGGTAGATTTTGATACATTTCTTGAAACACCGACGCACACTATGGTGTGTATTTTAAGGTGAGATTGGCTGAATTGTGAGTGTGATTGATCAGATGAGGTCTAGCTTTATTTTCGGAAAAATAGCAGCTGATTCATTTGTCAGTATCTATAATACTTGTATATTAATATGCAAGCATGTTTCTTTTCCTCAGCTTGTGCGCATCGTAGGAAAAATCCGCCCATACCGTTAAAAAAGGTTTAGTCCTGTATATTTTTATATTTTGTGTCTATCTGCGCCATTGGCATTTTTAACGTTTTGACGGTGAATGGTCCAAACCCCAGTCTTGTTACTATCTAACATCAAATAGTTGTAAGAAAGCATCATTAATTAATGGCCCAATGACAAATGTTAACTGGGTCTGGTATCGAACCTTTAAAAAGCTACTAACTTTTCTCAGGATCGAACCGGCAACCTTTGGTGAGCACTTTAACCACTCAGCTACCCAGCCAGTTAAATGAAGGTAGATGAGCAGAATCCCATTATAATTCCCATGGGCACCCAGGGCTACGCCCTACAGACTTTCAAAGTTTTAATATTAATCTTAAGGGAGAAGGATAATTGACTGAATCATTTTACAACTGCTGTAATAACAAATTCTAGCAAATCAGGAAGAACAGATGATTAAGTTATAAAACATTCTAAAACAAGATCAACTGAATTTTTTGTAGAGTTTTAAGCAGCAGGTGATCCCTAGTCATTAATTATTAGCCCCTTGATTAACGGCAGCTGGGTCCAGTTTTGAACTACCAAAAAGCATTAATTTTTCTCAAGATTGAACTGGCAATGTTCAGATTAAAAGGTGAGCTCTGTAACCACTCAGCTACCCAGCCAATAAAGATAGAGATGTTATGCCAGGAAAGCATCCTATTACATATAATTTGTGTCTGCAATTGATAATGTTAACTTTGAGCTTTTTTTCACAAAATCACATCAACATTTTAAAGTAATAATTTTCAAAATATACAACCTTTTGAAGATTAGGTGTACGGGCTGTTCTCAAATTACGGGACAATTTGTGTCTCTTTAAGATAAAAATATTAAAAATTATTATAAAAAATATTTTAAAAATATATTTATTACCTAGTATTTTTTTTCTTTAATAAGAAATATATTTTATCAACTGAGTTTTAAAATTTATTTATTTATTAAATATTTAAGTTAAAAAATGTCATTTCTGTAACTGTCTACATGACAGCACTTCACCATTTTAAGATGTTAAAAGTAAGGAAAAAGGCAAAAAAATCAAATTTTAATTGTGAGATTGTTTACCTAGGTTCTAATGTTAATGTTTTATCACGTTTTTATAATTATTAATAGTTTCATATGACTATTATAATAAATTAAATGCCTGTCGGTCACTTTTTACGATCGCAGGAGATTGATTTGAAATTCCCGCCATAGTCGCCGACAGTGGAACGGACCGGCCCACTACTGAGCGAATGCATCATTGCGCCATCTTCCAACAAGTGATTTGTGAAGTTTCAAGTGATTATAAAGTTATTAACCTTTTTTGTGGTAAATATTCTTCCGTACCTTAATTAGTCATCATTCAGGTAACTTTAAAATGACAAAAAATATAATAGCTAACATTTTTAATCAGTCATACTTTGTAGACGATCGTTGTTCTAGTTCAACCTAACCTCTTCAATGTCGCGTATTTTGCGCCCAAATCGTTCCATTATTTTTCAAAGTGTCATACATCATTTCTGATACGGTCATTTCTGTAACGTTTCCTGACATGATGGATGGTTTCCGAAATGACGATAATAATCGGGAACGTTTCCTGAATGATAAAACGAGTTTAATAATTCATAGAAAAATCAAGTTCACTGTTTTTAATACAATTGTAACAGTTCTCGAGGTAAAAAAATTTAAAAATAACCAAAATGTAAAAAAAATAACCTTGAATACACCCAAAATGTCTCTAAAAATAAAAAAAACCGGCGATTTATCGGGACATTAAAAATATGTAGGCAATAAAAATTATGTAGGATAATTTTGAATTATTTAAGTGATCATCTTCTAAAGCAATAATATTAATAAAAAATGAAAAAAATAGAAAAAGTCCTACCCATCCTCCTCTTAATTTTTTCCCTTTTTTAAATATTGACAAATATATAGTAGATTTATTTATTTTTTTACGTGGTTGATCAAATTATATCAATAAAAAGCTAATTGCCAAAAAAATATATATAAATAAATAAACAAAATCCCCAAAAAATATAAAAAAACCAAATTCCCCAAAAAATAACAAAAAATAACCGCATGAAAAAATATCAAATAAAAAATAAGTTAACCTGTTACAAGACTTACAATTATCTATATTTCTTAGGCTGAACAGTTGATGTTCTTTACTTTGTGGATTTGAATTTAATTCAGAATACCCTACTTTATTTCATTTTTTGGTAGGTTTTTTTCATTTGGCTAATAATTGAACATTCACTTAGAATTACATGTATAGCCTACGGTAGTTATTCTTGACCATTTTACCAAGCAATTATAATATATTCCTAATTAAAGCTAAATCATCTAAATTTAAGTTAATAAATAACCAAAAATGTGGAAGAATTTTATAAAATCTGTTTGTAGGCTACTGATTATTAAACAATCAATGGACAGTGAATTTAATAATGAAACCAAAGAAAGTACTTTTTAAGCAACAATTTTAAGCTTTTCCTTTTTTTGGTTGCAGATTAAACTAAATAAAAATTTTAAAATGGTTCATCTTTTATAATAACAGACCAAATTGTGGCTTTGTTGCCACCACCAGCAATCGTTGTAAAGGGCCGCAGAGTGTACTACAAATTTAAACGTGCAGTCCCTGTATCCTAGGATCTGAAACTTTTCTGAAACTTTTGTGTCATTCAGGTAACACTTTGTTTTTTATTTTTAAACAATTTAGTTATTAAGTTATAAGCATTTAAGTATTTTCTAATGATATAACATACCAGGATGAAGGTTATATTGTTATCGACGTGATGATATTATATGGATTTCAGTGTAAAAAACAAGTTAAGACTGTTGTTCTACGTAAATATTCGAGGTTTTCGGGAACGTCAGTATATTTTTTGCTTTATTTTAAAAAACAATACATATATTAGTGTTCAGTAGATAAATTGAAATTCTCCTTGTTCCATACACACCTGAAACCTTAACAGTTTGTAAAAAAAACGGTAGTTTTTACTAGGGTGAAAAACATTACAGAAATGATTCAATTCATTGTAAGTTTTTTATCAAAAATAGTAAAAAAATAGAAATAATATTTTTTTAGCTCTGCTGAGCTAGTATAATATTGATAACATGCCAATGTATTGTCTACTTTAAATTAAATAATTTTTTGCAACATAAAAATTTTGTTTTTTTTCGGTCGTGAAATTGTCTCAAAATTTGAGAACAGCCCGTACAGCGAATTATTTGAAATAAAAATGGCATTAAACGTGGTGTATAACTGATCTTTTTTATATTTCTTCTTTCAGAACTTCCACTAACAAGAGACATCGCCAAAGGAAATCTTGAAAAACTGGAGGCCTGTGGTAGCAAAGGTAATGTAACTCGAGCAATTTGCTATGAACCCAATATTAAAAGGTACATACCTTTTAATATTGGGTTCATACCTATCCAATAAGGTAAATACCTACCCAATAAGTTTTAGTATTTTAAATCTTGTATGCTTTTAATGCAAAATAATGATTACCGTACCTACCAATTTGACTCATTGATCCATATGAGGTTGAATGTGTCATTTTTATGCATCTAGTAATTAAAACCTTTAATTTAGTGAACATTTCAACCTATGCATATTTTTTAAAACAAACTGATTTTTCTCATTGCATATAAGAACAAATTAAAGTATATTAATGATTCCCACCTTCTGAAATAATTCTCAACTACAAAGGCACAGTAGAACTTTTCATATCCATCATTCCCACAACCAAAATCCTCCCGACATCCGACCTGGTGCCCCATCTATAATATACATACACACGCTCCGTTAACAAGCCTGTTCAGACTTGAAAGTGTCTGATCTACACTATGCTTTGTTTTTTTGTCACAGACAGTCAGTCTAGTTATGTTTGCTGATGAGGCTGACAACACTCCTGCTCTGTTTTATGCTTATTAACATCAATGGTAAGAGGGCTTTACCATTATTTATTGCTCCTCCTGATATCCAACCTTTTGTCTGTTCTGACCATGGCAAGGACCAGTTATCGGATATGAGATACTGTTGTAGGCTAAAAAAAGCTGAAAATATACCTTTTCCGGCTCCACTTTTGACCATTCCTCACGCCAAAAGGTCAAGAGGTCTTCCAACGTGACCCCGATGCCCTTGAGGAAGAGGCCGTACTGCAGACGGCCAAAATGTCGCAGCTTGTGCTCTCTCCGCAGCCGGTTGTGCAGCTGTTGCATGCACAGCGGGAAACTTTGCTTCGACAGCTGTAAAAAAACATGACTGCTTATACAAGACAAGATTGACATTTCTATTTTGTTATGCTAATTTCTAAATATCGGGTGAAAATTGTGAAAAATCAAGAAATTTCTAACGCTCATAAAAGAAACTACTTAAAGGATGCAATGATTAATCGTTCACGTGCAACAAAATATAACATTGTTATAAAAAAGTTGTTTCCTCCACGAAAATTGTAAAACATTACGAACTGCACCAGCGGTGAGACAACCACTGAAAAGAAAATCTTTATCACTTATGGATTTATCACTTCTTGAACAACATGGTAAAAAGAGTAAAGGAGATACTTCAACATCTGGTAAAGGATTGATGAAAAATCTATACAATACGAATGTGATTTACTACAACGATCACAATTTTCAAAATAGGATAAATGTATGAAGACACATAAATTGGCTCCAAAATTGAACATATTAGCATTTATTTTCTGACTAGGTAGTCATTTTTTTTTTTTTCTAAAAAATAAACTATACTGAAACAATGTGAAATAATAACAATAAACTTAGAGGAATGAAAAACAAGGCAGGAAATAAAGATCCTCATACTGTCCCAACTCCATATTCCAAAGCAATATTTTTGCTGACTCACTAGCATCGATTCTTTTCATAGCTTTAACCCATTGGACTATCAATTATTTGGCATAAATCCATCACTAAGTTATCCTATTAAAATTGTAAAAAAAGCAAGGTTTTAGAAAAAATTTTAGAAAATTTATTTTTATAAATAACTATATATATATATATATATATATATATATATATATATATATATATATATAATTTTTTTGAACTGTTAAAAATAAAAATAAAAAATGTTTAAATATTTTTTGAAGGCAAGGTTAATTTAGCATCCTAAAAAAATAATATGTTTATTATTGGCAATAGAAGGGTGACCAATTTTATTCCCTACGTAAAACTTTCTTTATAATTATCATTCTTCAAAAAATAAAGTTTTTTGAGCGTTTTTAGTAAAACTTTACATTTTGCAAAAACATAGTTCCTTGACATAGTTATTGTACTAACATTGTGACTGCATTATTTGAATTACTGCTAATAGTTTAGGAATAATTAATAAAAAACTCTAAAACTGATAATCTCTAAAACTCTAAAATTTGATCTAAATTAATTTTAGAAAAGACTGCCATTATTTTATAACATCACAAACACCTACACTTCCTCAATAGTTTACTACTAACATTGTTTACAAAACACTGCACTACTGATATAGGTTAGTTTACTACCAACAATACAACCCTCAGCTGACAGGGACAGACACAGGACAAAAGCAACAGTCAAAGAAGTATAAACAAAAATTATCAGGAACCACTACGATGTATATTTAGCTTCGATCCGTACAATGAGATCAAGGAAAACATCCACGTAATTATAGTGAATAATAATGTAATATTTGATCAAATTTCAACCTATTTTTGTTATTAGGAGTTACTTTGATTTTCTGGTAATAGTTTTACATTGAAATATGGCTTCATTACACAAATAGAACGTTAGAGATAACAGTGTTTATGTGTTGACATCATCACAGGAAGGTTTCATGTTACAAAATTTGGGACCACAACAACTGTCAAGGAACGGTACCTTGATACAAAGCCAATGGGTTAAAAAGTTTAAACTTGATAAACACACAAACCCTTTTCTGTTTTTCACTCATGTTCCAAAATATTCAATTGACATTCCACATATCACAGGTGCACTCGCGAGATAGACAGACAGACATTTTAGGAAGCGGATGTTTACTTCATCCCTCTATTGATTCCCTGCAAGCACGGCCTCATAAATCACATTGAGGAATGTACATTATGAAAAGTGTCCAGTGACAAGTGATGCAAAATGTGATGCATTACTGTGTTGCAGGTATAACGAATTTGAGATTAAAGGCACTAAAACATAAAAATTACTTTCTGTAAGAAGAAAATGTTAATAATATCCCAATTATCACTTCTAATGAAGTGGAGTTTTAATGTCACCGAGTCGGATGAACGAGAGTGTATTGTATACGGTATTATCAAGATGTAGATGTGATTGCTAATAATATTTTCATTGCTATTTCCTTCTGATTACAGTAGTTATTTCTTATTTTGTCAGAATCGATTCCGATATTTGAGGTCTCGGTTGATTGAAGTTTGGGTAATTGACTCTTCGACTCTCATGCAAGCTGTATCAAGGTCTGTAGAGGAAGAAGAAGCATTTAACTCCTTCCTAAGGTCAGCTGAATAGCTTTTTTTTGTGTTTCGGATATGAAGTGTCCAAACTAAAACGGAAGTCAAGTTACGTTATAATATTTACCATTACACAGCTGATTGAAAAAGAGAATGAAGCAGTCTTGCCACGGGTACGATATTTATCGTAACGACACCAAATTACTTATTTTACATTTGGATTATTAGTTGATAACAAACCATTTGGTAGTGACTAAATTAACAATTATCAATCTATGTAAATTTAAAACCATAAATTCTTCCCTAGTTTGCTTTGAAATTCCTTATTTTAGTAATAGTTAAGACAAAAATTCTTTAACGCAAAGGAGAACGATTGTTGTTCCCTGCAGCGTTGGCAACACTTGCAGGTAGCAAAGAGTAAAATGTTGAATTTTTAACACTTTTTAAACCGACAAAACCTCTGTACCTCTGTGGCGACATCCACGGATGTTGCAGAAAGTGACACCATTGCTCTTATGGGATGTAGCTCACCTGGCCCTGGCCTACTTACTTGTTACTTGTTACTTGTAGCTCGCATCCGTTGTCCTTAGAGTCAAGGAATTGGACAGGTCAAAGGGTTTATCTTATACATAGCTGCCCTACAAAGGATAATTCTAATCTAGTTCTTTGTTACCAGAAAGGTAACAGTCAATACTATAAAAACTGGACTCCACTAGAAACTTTTTAACTTCAAATTTAAACTTTGTGATTTTATTGATATTTTGTAATTTTTCTGGCAAAGCTTGGAATAGCTTGATCCCACAGTATTTAGGCTTGTGTTCGAAAAGAGTTAGTTTGTGTTGCTCTGCATGAAGTCCTTTATGTCGGGTGTGGTATTTGTGATTGGAAAAGGTTGGTGAAATATTTTGGGTTTTTATATAGCAGACTGATTAAAAGATGAATAGTGAGGGGACCGTGAGAAGGCCTAATTGTTTGAAAGCATCTCTACAGCTGGTCTGGGGCGGCATGCCCAGGATGGCCCTTATTGCCTTCTTTTGACAGACAAAAATTCTTTCAAGGTTGCCCTTAACAGCTCCCCAAAGAATTATTGAATAAGAAATGTGTTGTTCGAAGAGGCCAAAGTAAACCAACTTTGATAGGGGAAGGCTACCGTAGGTTCTAATTCTATGCAGAATATGAGACCTCGAGCTTACGACCCCTCAAGCTTCTTTAACTGATCTTCCCATCCCAGCCTATCATCCAATCTCACCCCCAAAAAATCAGCTGTTTTTGAAATTTCAATTTGATCCTCTCCAATAAATAGGTTCGGATTCCTATTGTTTTTTGAATTTTTCCTTTGGGCAGTTTGGATACACATGTATCTGGTTTTTTGTGGATTTAAATTGAGTTTGTTTGGTGAGAAAAAGTTAGCTAATTCATTTGCCTTTTCATTAGACTCTGCCTCCAGTCTTGGCAAGTCTGACCCATTTACGAATAATGTTGTGTCATCCGCAAACAAGTAGACGTTACCTATTGGGACACAGTCTGTGATGTTGTTGATGTAAACCAAGAAAAGGAGAGGTCCCAGAACGGATCCTTGCGGAACGCCGTTCGTAATGATCTTTGGAGTGGAGGAAATTTTTTGAAGTTTTGAAGCAGAGTTTTGCAAAATCTCAGTGATCTGGCATCTTTCAGCTAAATAAGACTCAAGCCATTTCAGCGCCAGACCAGAGATTCCGATTGAGGCCAGTTTTTCTAAGAGAATTGCAGCATCGACACAATCGAAGGCTTTTGAGAGATCTGCGAAACAGCCAACTACTGTTTCCCCAGCCTCCATCGCATCGATGCAGTTGTTGATGAAATCAATCAATGCCAATTTGGTTGATTTGTTTTGTCTGAAACCATACTGTCTGTTGCACAGTATGTTATACATCATCCTGCAATCATCTTGGGCTGTAATTAGATAGATAAGCATGACAGAAGGGAAGAAAGAGACAGAAAGGCAAAAACTCATATAAATGTACATCTACGGTACTTACCGAGTCAAGGGACGCAATTGGAACATTATCTCCAGATTTTTTTGTGGAGTAATCTTCGCCAATGTAAGCATGGGGAAGAGATTTCAATGGTCGAAAGATTCTATCTTGGTCCTCACCAATTGTCTCCAAAGATGGAAGAATCCTTGCAGTCCGCTGTAATATATATAAATATTTTAATGCAGTAAGCCTATTAACTATGTACAAGGAAAAAATGCAAGAATGTAGAGCACATAGTTTAATACGGTACAATATAATATTGAAAGGAATTTAATACCACCAACTTAAGACTTATGATAAATGGTCTAAAATTTAATATTTAGAAATTGTTTTTTAATTAAGAGTTAATCAATCTCAAAAGAAGTTCGGTTAAGAACTGTCTGAGGTAAATCAGAAAAAGCTCGGAATAATTCAATGTTGATTATTAACCTCAGTACAACAATATTTGTCCTTTGAAACCACGATAGAGGTTGTTTGGTTCAAACTAGACAAGGCGCATCACACCATTAATTTTGTTCCCAATAATTCCCAATTATCTACTCCTTTTAACAAGGACATTATGAAACCTTTCATATCAAGTTGTTCTTCCACCATCAAATGTAACAAAAAAAAAAAAAAAAAAAAAAAAAAAAAAAAAAAAAAAAACAATAACCCCTTGACTAAGCCTCCTCTGTCCTCTGTCCACACCAAACACATCTGTGTCCCCTGTTTCAAACAATAAATCAAACTCGAACATTACTGTATTGCTAGATACATTAGTAGTTCAAATCACATCCTTAAGGCGGTGTCCTAGCTGGGCGGCGAAATTCGGACGGCGTTGCGTGCGTGCGAATTTGCCGGCCGGTGGAAATTACAAACACACTGAGAGGCATGGGAGTGTCCTAGCTGGCCGTGCGTTGCGTTGCCGCCGGTGCGTTGACGCTGGTCGTTGCGGCGAAAAGACAAGCATGTTTGTGTTTGGACGTCCGTGCGGCAACTGCGTTACTGTGTCTAGTGCGTCAGTGCGTGTTTTTCTGTCACGGGAGACGGGTCTGATAGGCAAAATTATAGTCAAATTTGATTAATCTATCATGTACTGAAATTTTAAGACTTTTTTATTCTTTGGTATTTTTATCTACATCTAACGGTTAGGGAACTAGAGGCAATTAAAGTTCATTTTGATTTAGTTTTAGTAAGAATAACATGGGATGAACTTTATCTGCCATATCTCCGAAACCATTCAGTAAAAAAATAAATAAATAAAATAAAATACTTAAGAATAAAAATGTCTTAGAATTATGTTTTGATAATATTTTACTCATAAAAATTATCATTTACGCATAAATTAACTTATTTCCAATATAGCGGGCAAAATTTTAAAATTTCAAAAAAATTAATGTTACGCCTATTAAAAGTTTTTAAAACATCAATGTGCTTTTGAACTTAGTTACTTATTGTGACTTACGGTAGCAGTAAATAATTAATTATTTATATTCAAATACAACTTTTTAGAGCAGATTTTGAAGGTCTACTTACCTCAACGTCAAGAATGAGCCTTTCCTCAATAGAAATAGGCAGCATAATATTAGTAACCTTTAAAGGAATTCCTTCTTCTTCAAGTCACACACAACAAAATCTAAAGTGTAAATTAATTGACATCCTAGTATAATTTTTAAACAACTCAGGATGCTCCCTTAACTTATGATAGAGATGGTGAAAATCGCCTAATTTCTCTCTTTCTCTAAAAATATCATTAATGGGAGATATAGTATCTCTAGCTTTTAGCTTCAAATAAGCGTAACCGTCAAGTAAATAAAGTTTTCGCTTACTTGCGGTCTGCATGTTTTCAATCAACCATTACTACCACAGAAAAACGAAACGATATCGTTTGATTTTTCCGTGTTGCTACGCAGCTAATGAGAGCTCGCGACTGCCACCGCCGCACGAACGCATTGCCGCAGACGCAGTCCCACTGCGGACACCCTTTTGGTCGGTCGTCCGTGCATCAAACGCACGCAACGCCGTTGCGAATTTTCGCCGCTCAGCTAGGACGCCGCCTAAGTAGCAAACCACATGTATTTAGAGCTCTCATCGATTCTGGCAGTATGTGCAATTTAATTACAGAACAAGCCACTATGATTTTGAATTTGAAACAATCAAAGTCAACTGTTCAACCCTCCGGAATCGATCAACATGTCACTCAAAACAACGGTCAGATTTTCATTGATCTTAAAACTTTAACTTGAAACACTTTAGTTGAAGCTCAGTCTGTGCTAATTCTCGATCGATTGACAATCGATCCTGCTCTCCATCTCTTCTGAAGTTTTATTCACATCGACTTAGTCATTGGAAGTATCTTTCCTCACCCTATAAATCACTCAAATCCCTAAAAATCACTTATCCTTCTCACTCAAAATCATTATCAGAGCAAATTTTCCGTCCGGATTTTACGTTAGCGTTTCAATGACTAAGTCAATGTGACCTTGGGACATGAAAGGTAGGGTCAGCGAGTTCATAAGAAAAAGTAAGTTGTAAAACTTCAGCAGAAATGGGTGAGCGAGGAAGACTGATTGTCAATCGGTCGAGAATAAGCCACAGGCTGAGCTTCAACTACAAGCTCAATGAAAATATGACCTTTATTTTGAGTGACATAATGGTCGATTCCGGAGAGTTGAACAATTGACTTAAATCATTTCAAATTCAAAAGATGGTCAAATCAGTTCCATCCACTTAGATTGCCTGATGTTAAACTGATTTTTATATGGATAAAGAAGTAATTCTACATACTCGTCTAGATAAAATATTCAGCTTTGTTTCATTATTGCTTCTTATCAGCAAAACCCCATCGCCTACAAATTGATATAAAATATTTACAAAGTTTTATAGCCTTTACAGCTACAGTAGGCCTACATACATTTTAGAAGTAGAGGAAACTAAACACTGTAGTTTTAAATTCATACCTAGACACTATACCCTTAGAACTGTAATTAGTTTTAAAATAACATATTTGGCTAAATTATTTGTTTTCACATATTAAGTTTAATTTACGATTACTCACCGACAACTCGTTCAAGAGCCTGTTTCTGAACATGGACAGAATAACTGATATTATTTCATTGTTGGTAATGTAAGCAAATCCATATGCAGGAAAACCTTGCGATTCCGCACTAAATCCAAGACAGAAGTGAAATTACTTTGTAATAATCCATTGAACTAGAAATCATTCCATAGGACTTCTCACTCATCTTCATAATGTCTTCAGAAGAAATCTAAAATTGAAGTATTGTGAGATTAGTTTGATAGAAAACTTGTTAAGAAATTATACCACAACTGTACAGAGGCATAATGGATTCTACATACATGGAAATATTTTCATCATATGACAAATTTTTAATATGCAAACATAAAACTTGTAAGTAAAATATTCAAAAAGTTGTTTGTCAAAGATAAATAGAAATAATTTACAAATTACTGTTTTACATTTCAGTTACAATTTAAGATAATAGTAATGCTAAATTGTTGCTTTCGGCACAGATCAAATGAAGGAACTTTTTGACTATGACGTCACCGCCAATGACGTCTACAGTGACGTCACTGATGATGTTATAGGCGGTGACATCATATTTTAAAGTTTCTTCAATCTGTGCTGAAAGCAACAATTTTCCACTACTAGTAATATATACAACATTACGATTTAACTTTTGAGGAAATCAAAATGGTATATGGAAGCTAATTACAATTCCCAAATACCCTTTTTTTAACTGCAATCTGAGTAATCATCACAATACCTCTATTTCTCAACAAAGTTTTTATGTGTGCTGCATAGTCTAAAACTTACAGGATTGTAGTTGAGATTAATTATTCTGATGAATTCCGATTCCTTCGCATCGACAAGTGTAGCCACCGCAGTTTGAACAGTTCCAACTCTCGGCTGATGAACCATCGCTTCAACTCTCTCCGTATGGCAGAACGAGAGGCGAAGAACAAAATGTGAAATGTGATCTGCTTTCCTGGCTGAATAGTCGGGTTCTCTAGACTTGGCACCAGTGCTGGTTATCTGTAAAAAGTATTTATAGCGTTACAGTAATCAATTTTAGAAACAATGAATAAAACATACTTGCCAACTTGTATAGTTGTAGAGTCATCCTGCAGGCCTTCCAGCATTGGATAGTCGTCAGGATGCCGGAAGATTTTGTGGACATACAATAAAATCACATCTTTTAATATGATGATATGGAGACCATTCAGGTTGGTTTACAGGTGAGAGGATTTATTGAATTTATTGACTTTTGGGGAGATCTAAGTGAAATTGCTAGAATTTGGACAATTTTTGACCAAAATTTTAAGAATTCATTCAAAAGATTTAAAATTGTGCTAGGATAAAAATGTTCTTGTGTGTTTGTGTTGACATATTTTGGGGTGTAAATGTTGATGATGCAGAATGGCACCTCTATAAATGTAGGAACAGTTGGGACTTTTTGTGTTCCAAACTAATAAAATGATTTTTATAGGCCTAAATAAAATTCTGACTTGTTTTCCTTTATTCTAGTTTTATTTTTTTATTTATTTATTTTTTTATTCTTACCACTTTATAAAAACTTTTCAAGTCAGGGTGTTTTTTTATTTCATCTGTCACTGCTTTCTTCCACTCATCAGACTTCTTTGAGAGCCCATGAGAGCCTATTTGTTCAATTGTCCGCAACACTGAAAACAAAACCAACCATTAAAAAACATTAATTAAGGTATGTAAAAATATTTCAATCGATTCTTTTCTAGATCCTACAGTGTAGGTCCATGATTAAATGGTTAGTTTGTAGTTCACAGGTTTTACTTAAGTGTTTTAGAATTAATTGACAAGCCTTAGACATTTGTTTGTGTTTAACTTCTGGCTGTAAAGGTTAATTACTGTTGCTTAAAAAGTCTATTTATTCTGAAAATTTGGTGTTTGTTTGGTGGCATTACAGAAACCTCTGTAAAGGCCTACTTACCTTAACTTTGGTAGGAATAGACTATAGGAAAAATAAAAATGTGGGAAAGTCTAGGAAAAGCATTTAGTTAGCCTAACGGTTAGCGTCTTGAACTTCGGTTAAAGACAAGATTCCGAAGTTTCGGGTTCGATTTCCAGGATGCCCACGAAACTTTGATGCATTTGGACCGCTATTTTGGATTTTGCCAAGAGGCTCCACAATGAGAGCCTGTTCAGTAACGGGCATAACCCCTGAAAGGCGGCCTGGGATTTGGTGAATTGACTCCAACCAAAGAAACCAGGGATAAAGTGTAATGCGAGCCCTGTTGAATTCAACTCCTTCATCTTGGTCGAAGTGGACAATATTTTTGGGGTCACTCGGTACACCCGATGTCCAAAACTTAACCATTATCAACTGTTTTCCAACCCGATAGCTGATTTCTCCAGCTGGAGACCAGTGACACCGTTTGTAGTAGACTTTTTTAGGTTCAACCGAAATAATAAGATTTTTTAAGAACTCAAGTAGGCCGGAAGTATATACAGTGTCACCGTCACTGTCATAAAATACGTTGCGGAAGTCATTATCCCCCCCTACCCCTAACTACTGTCATAAATATGTGTATTGCCCATAGTAATTTCCCTACAGCACTAAAGATCGCTCCCACTGTGCAGGTGTACAAGAAAGGTGACCCTGAGTCCAAAAAAAAAGCTACCACCCAATTTCTTTGACCCCCAGTCATAAATAGCATACGGCAGCTAACATTTTTGAATAAGTTGAATAAGTTTGAATAAGTAATGACCAATTGGTCAGCTACTTTGAGATGAATAATATTTTTTTTTTTAATTCCCAATACGGTTTCTGATAAGAAATGTCAACTATCATTTGATGGAAGACTGATGGAAGAGACTTACGAGGCATTAAGTTATAGCCCTAACTCTAGCAGACCTGTCAAAGTTCATGGAACAACGATAGCTTTAATTTAATTGCCATGAGTTAATACGTCGGTATTTTAGCCTATATTTGTAAAATTTACAAAAATGTAGAATTTTTTATTTTGGCTTTTAATAATTGTAGTCTTGTGTATATCACCATAAAACTTGATTTTCACAAAGTATTTTTAATTCGAACTAATATATGGCAAATAATGAAAGAATTACAGAGTGTTCCGCAAATTAAGAGTTTTACTAAAAAGGCCTAAATTTTGAATAGGTTGGACATAGCTGATTTTTTTTTTTATCAAGACCTTTTACAGATCACACAGAATATCTTGGCCTGTAATGGTTATTTACACCTCAACAACTGGAGTAGAGCGACAAAGTTGCAGACTGTTTTTAGTCCCCATATGGTTACTCCAATTTTAATCCAGTAGTGAACGTTTTATAAAATTAACGACGTTTTAATTTACATTATGAAAAGACAAAAAACATGAACGACAAGTGCTGCTTGTTCCTCTGCAAATTTACAGGAGGTATTAAAACTTCCTCCCCACCCACTTAAAACCTTTCCTGTGTTATGAATTTCTCTTTTCTTGTTTTGTGCTGTTTTAAGTATTCTACTTTTGAGGCTTAGGAGTGTACTCAACTTGTCTTCACCATCCCCCACCAGATGAAATCGTAGTTGTAGCTTGGAGAAATAGTGCACCATGTTTTTGCACTATGGAGCGACCAAAGCAATCAGATATCACAGACTAGAGTATCCATACAATGGTCCATACCATAGTAATGTAGTATTTAAAATCTCATGACTTCAAATATGTTATGTACTTCGACAGAATACAATTTTGGAACATCTTATATAAGCTGATAAATAAGCCTTGTTTCTTAACACGTTCGCAGGCGGCGAGGTTTTTGCTCGAACCTCGTCACCATCCTAGAAGTAATAATTTCGTCACCCCGCCATGGCAGTAGCACTGCCATTGAAAACCCACGTGGTCCCGAAATACATTATACTACTGAGCAGTGCTGTGAAAAGTATCAGATTTCTAGCTATCCTGGCTTGAAAATAAATCACATTGTAAAGCATTGTAGCTTGGGAGCGACCACACCCATCAGGATGGCATTAGGGTTCCGCGTGGGAGCGATCGCTCCCATGCCGCCGCGAACGTATTAATAAACTAACTTTACTGACTTTGTGGAACTTTTTGATTAAAGGTTCAGTGTCAGTCAACCAAGCAAATAATGTAAAAAAACCTCCCTCAAATTACCTTTCAAACCTGCCTTTCCTATTGTTATTATCGTTATTTCATTCAAGATTTTTTTTTTTTTTTTTTTTTAAATTAATGGAAACTGAAGTACCGGTACCAACTTTTTACTTTGCATTATTCCTTTTACTATACCCTATAATATGAGTTTTTATCAAGACAAAATAGCAAATATCATCACCTATAAATTCGTAGTCAACACATTTATTTTCTGTCTTAGATATGTGAAACTGAGTCGTGGTAAACTAAGCTTTTTAGCTCAGGATTCCCTGACTAATGGTCTGTTTCCCTGACCAGATTTCAATTCACTGACTTTCCCTGACCTTCCCTGACTTCCCCTGACCGTAGAAACCCTGTAATTCTGAGTAATATATCAAAAGGAAAAAATACATTCACATAACACACGTCATAGGGACAGCCTGGACATACCTTACTCAATGCTAGCTTTAAGGAAGAGTTGTTTTCCGTTAATTCGAATCTATAGCCTACAATACCTTGCCAGCTGAAGAGCAACAACTCAAGGCAGATCCCTTTAAAACAAGAACAAGGCATGGGCTAATCTCCCTGGCCCCATACTCCATACATTAAGTTCTTGAGGCAAAAAAGAACACTACTGTATCCTGGCTGCCTAAGTCTCAGCTGCCATCTTGTAAAATAGCCTAGTCTTATAGTTAGATTTTAATTAACTTTCTTTAAACTTATGACACAGTATATGGTTTGTGTAAATCAGGTAAGATATATATCCTGTAAAAGTGTTTTAATTAGGGCTGCACAACTCTCAGTGAAAATGTCGCTGGCGTATACACAACAGGAAAAAGTGTTGACCACTCAAATAGGCCCTAAGTCTATAGCTTCTTTGTAGCCTACCACCAAGAACTAATAACTTACAGAACGGTACAGCCAAGTTTTAATCAGTTTTCATTTTGGCAAACTTAAATATAGGCCCCTAAGGTATTTTGACTTTGAAGGACAAAACTTTGTCAGCCGACTTCATGATACCTGTTGAAATGTTTGCAATAGGCCTATGAGGATATTATGATTTAATCAATAATAAGTACCGTAGGATAATTATTAAGGACTAAATTGACATCAGACCCATTCTACACTCATCCTTCATTCTATTGGTTCGCCTTACAATACGCCTTGGTAGTGTTGGCATCTTAAAAAGTGATTTTAAGCGATTAAAGTCACATAGAATATTTTCTTTGTAGGCCTACTTTTTTTATTTTTAAACTAGGCCTATTATAGCCTAATTTTTGTTAACAAAAAGTAAGGGGTAAAAATTTTTGTATTGTTAAATAGTCCATTTTACCTTCTTTCATAATACCGTAATAGGCCTATAACTTAACAGTGGTACATTTATAGTAGACTACTCTAGGTCATAAAATATGGGTGAGTCAGTGACTTAGTGGTTAGTACGACGGGCTGTGTCCATGGCAGCGAATTTGTGGATTGGGCGAAACTTCGTTATCCGTCTCCACCGTTATTATCGATGTGGAAATTTCGATATTGCGATTGAAATTGAGCGATGAAAACAATTGAATCAACAACGATACTGAGAAAAGATATGTATCATAATAGTAATCTAACCCAACAGTGTAACCGTAAACCTCCGTCACATTAATTGACAGAGATGTTTATAACAACAAAATCAATGGTGTTTGAAAACATTTAAAATGCATATTCCCACAGTACAATAGCAAAAAAATAAATAAATAAAAATACCTTTCTGATTTGTATTTGGCAGCATTTGTGTGACACCATTTTAGATCTAAGAAAGTCTGCTTCTTCTCACAATTTGAATTTAGATAAGTTACAGCTACACAACAAACTTGGTTAGTTTATTTTGTGTTGTTCTTTGTTACAGGTTACATTAGCTACAATTTTTACTTTTTCTGTTGTTATTATTTTCAGTTACTTGTTTGAATATATACGGTATTTGTTTTATTGTCAAAAGGTTTATTTCATTATATTAGAACAAGAAACTAAATCAGGTGATAAAAATCGTAATCCTATCGTGTAATTGTATCATCGGTATAATAGCAATATTATCGCAATATCGAAATTTCCACATCGATAGTAACGGTGGAGACGGATAACGAAGTTTCACCCGTGGATTCTAATCCGTGATTCGGCCAGTGACTTTTATCAGTACCGTACCATTTCACCTTCTTTAGAGGATCACCATCTGTCTTACTTTGCCTTCCAAGCACGGGTCAATAGTCTATATGGACCATGGTGTAACTATCTTAGGTGTGTCCTTCAGACGGACGAGTTTGGGAGCGATTCTGCGCATCGGTGGCGATGGGCCGGGCGGGGTGGGGGCTGACGTCACCTTGGGATGAGAGCGTTTCACGCTCATATAGAACGTGTGCCGCTTCTCGGGATAAACCGTGATTTAGCCTAAAATAGTTAGAGTCGATAAAAAATTTTAAAATTTGGATGTATTGTTAGCCATAAACATAGCATGCTCATGAGCAAAACTATTTCAGTTTTTTTTTAAATTGACTTACTTATACCACGAAATGTTGTAAACTTTGTGAAACATAACATGGAAAAGTTAGTCGGCTGCCAAAATGCATTCTATTTGGTCAGGAATGTTCAACCTGTGGGAAAGTTTTAGAGGAAAAGTCAAATTTAGTAAAATTAACAGCCTATTAATCCACTAAAAGCAATATTTTCATCGCTAGGTTAATTTAATCAGGCGAAATGGCACGCGCGCGAAGCAGACACGGACAGCGATGTAGCCTAACCATCACGAAGGTGCTACAGTTATACACAAGTTGTAGATGGCATATTTAGTTGGTTCATTTACTCTATATTATAATATTGAAAATGGGTTAAATGATTAATTACACATAGTAAATAATAATTCCCTCAGGGGCAGTGGGCTTTCCACTGTACGGGTGTTTCTTGGCGACCCCGGGGTACCTGAGCCAAGCTGTGAGACCCTCCTCACAGTTCTTCCCGAGCTAAGGCCATTCTTCTCATCTTTTCAGGTCTTAGCTCACCGTCTTTATTCTTTCCTGAGCTAACCTTGCTCACCTTCTTTTTTTTTTCGACCCCGAATCAAGGGTGTCTTTCCACCTTCTTTCGACCGGCGCATGCTGGGGGGTCCTGGGAGTGTCCCTGTTGTGTTGCAGGGACTGATGTGTGCCTCGCACTGCCAGATGGTCTCCTCCAGTGTGTCGTCAGAAGCCAGCCGCTTCGGACCTTAGTCAGGGAGTGCGGCATGGATGCAGGGATCGGACTCTGCATTGCCACGGTGCGACCCCCAGCACGTCCGGCACCTTGTGTGTATCGGTGCTGGGCAAACGGAGGTTCGGGCCCCAGAGTCCTGGGGTAGGGGTGTCTTATCTCCTACGGGGGGTAGACCTCCGAGGGTGTACCCGCTCTCGGCCGATGAAGGGCCCGCCCCTTGCCGCACGATGCGCTGGTGACATGAAAGCATGGATTTTATCAACCGAAACACGAAGAACGTAAAGGAGAATGAGCAAGCCGCTTTTAGGCGAAGCTCTATTGTGCAGAGGTCTCCGACCTCGAAGACTGGGACGCCGACAGGGGAATTAAAACCTCCCCCCCACCGGCACCCGTTCAAGACGGTAAGTGACGCCGGATCGCCGTCCGAGCCTGAAAAAGGAGAAAAGTGGGATGTCAATCTAGCGATGAAGGTGACCGAGGCAGAAACCTCAAAAGCCAGGCTCGATGGAAACCTCCCAGGAAGAGCCCTCTTCGTGCGGGCATTCGAGCTGCAAATGCTTCGGCAGCAGCAGGACGACGCCCCACGAGGAGAAGACTCATGTCTGAAGAAGATGAAAGCTCTTTTGAAGGAGATGGCCAAGGCCCTCTTAATTCAAAAGAACGTAAACAGAAGGCCATAAAAGAGGGGATTCCGAAACTCGAAGATTCTCTAGACGAAATCGAGGAATGCCGGAAAATCAGGCTAAAGGCAGTGAAACAGGAGCGCGATGTCACGAACCGAGTCATCTCTGCTTCGCCTCAAGCTCATCTGGCTGAGTCCCAGACTCAAGCCAGAAAGCGAAAGAAGAGGCAGAGCGGTTCATCATCGGGAAGCCCTGAGCTCGGGGAGTTGGACTTGGCGCCGAGGCCGGTTTTTGTCACTGCATCATCGCAGACATCTCCTGTCCCGGCTGCTCATTCCATCCCGGGCGCTGTCGTTGTTCCAGTGGCTACTCCTGCAGAGGTTCCTGCTCCGGCGGCTAATCCTGCCTTGGCAGAAAAACTCTGCCTCGACACCTTTGGGGGCTGGAAGACGCGCCTGTCTAAAGAAAGAAAGGAGGAGGCAGAAGCAAGCGGAGGCAGCTTCGAAAAGTGCGTCGAGGGTGGGAGCGGACGCAAGTCTCAAACCCGGTTGGGGAGGCCTCTCGGCAAGTCTGTCAGAAAGGCCTAAACAACCCAGGCCTAAGAAGCCCAGGAAGGAGGCAATCTTGATTAAGCCCTTAGGGGGGCGATCTTTTGCCGATGTTCTGGGTCAGATTAGATCGCAGGCCAAACCGGAAGAGACCGACACCGTTATCAAGTCTATTCGGCGAACCCAGACGGGGATGTCCTCCTCGACTGGGGAGAAGTCGAGTGACAAGATCGGTTTTGCCGCTTCCCTCAAGACTGCACTTGGGGACAAAGGCTCCATCAAGGCCCTAGAACCGAAGTGTTCGGTCGAGATTCGGGACCATGATGCCCCTCTCCACCGAAGACCGAGGTGACCCGTGCGTTCCAGGTGGCACTCCCGGAGATACCGGCTGATGGGAGTGAGGGGTAATGGCTGACAAAGGCCTAAACCGAAGTCACTCCGGAGATGGCTGTTGGCTGAGATGGGCGAAAAGCACGCCAATAAGCTGCTTAGCCTTCAGCACCTCAGAGTCGGATTGGGTCCAGTTGCAGGCTCAAACGGAGGGTGTAGTTTCGAGATGCTTTCGTTGCCTCGGTTTCGGCCACTCCTCCCGAAACTGTAAAGGGCCCGACAGGAGTGCCAACTGCTTCCAGTGTGGAAGCCAGGGCCACAAACCGCAAGGAATGTTCCTCGAGCCCCTCCTGCTTCCTCTGCAAGGATTCAGGCTCCAGTGCCCTCGGTCACTTACCCGGGTCTGGTCAGTGCGGTGCCTTCAGAACCGCACTTGAACAGGCAAAAGGCAGCGGCCGGTAATTCGCATCCTCCAGGCCAATCTTCAATAGATCCTGGGGAGCTGATAACTTCTAGATCAGCTCGCACCGAGAACTTGGTGCTAGACGCGCTCCTTATCAGCGAACAGTATCGGACAGAGACCCAAACACTTGGATCTCCGACAGCCTCGGTACTGCTGCACTTTGGGCGCGTAATACGGCGGATGTCTTGGTGCGGAGTCATGGTCGCGGCCGAGGATTTGCCTGGGTTAGTGTTAGGGACGTGACAATCTTCAGTTTCTACCTCACTCCCAACGAGGCCGTCCAGGACTTCCGCGACAAGATAGATAGCCTAGAGGAGTGCGTTCTTTGCACCACCGGCATGTCGTCGTTGTGGCGATTTCAACGCCAGGGCCGGGCCGAGTGGAGAATGCCCTCTACCAGCTCCCGGGGGAAATACATCCTGGATTTTCATCGCCAGGGCCGGTCTTGTCGTCCTCAACCAGGCGACACACCTACTTTTCGGCGCCCCGGGCAGAGAGGCACGATCCCTGACGTCACCTTTGCGTCTGAGTCGCTCCTTCCGAGGATCTCTGGCTGGAGGGTTGTGGAGGACTACAACGGGTAGCGACCACCAAATACATCGTGTTTGATCTGCATGATCAGGAAAATCGTCGAGTTTCCGCATCTCGGGAAGGGCCAACGCCGGTGGAATACACCAACAAACTGGACGTGGTTAAGTTCACCGAAGTCATCTCTCGGGGAGCGCAGGGGAATCCTGGTGAGGCTGGGGCCGAGGCACTAGTAACATCCACGATGGAACTGATCGTCTCGGCCTGCGACCAGTTCCTATGCCGCGAAGAAACCCCGACGCCGACAAACAACCCGTTTACTGGTGGGACTGAAGAGATTGCGGAACTCAGAAGAACATGTTTAAGAACTAGACGAGCCGCCACTAGAGCGAGAATTCCCGCAGACAGAGTTCGTAAGTCGGAGGCCTATAAAGCTGCGAGAAAATCCCTCCGCCAGGCGATCAACAGGAGCAAGGCGAATAGCTGGAGGAGACTTCGTGACGACGTTGACTCCGACCCGTGGGGCCTGGGTTACAAACTTGTAACGCAGAAACTCGGCGCCCGCTCTCCACCTTCCATCATGGAGGGCGCCACCATGGGGAGGATCGTCGCTGCGTTTGTTTCCTGAATATCCTCACGCGACCGCCGGTTGACTTCAGACGGGTAGAGGACGTTCCACTCTTACACTTTCGAGGAGCTTGGAAACCTCCGTTCTCTCCCTGAAGAGCAACAAGGGCTCCTGGCCCGGACGGGATTCCCAGTGAGGCTTTAAAGAAAGTATTTTCAATCAACGCTGACTTGTTGTTGAGAATGTACAATGCCTGTTTGGTAGAAGGGGGTGTTTCCGGCTCCCTGGAAAACAGCCAGGCCTTGTACTGATCAGCAAGGGCAAAGGTGATCCCGAGCTGCCGTCGTCCCACAGGCCTCTCTGCATGTTGGACACGGCTGGAAGCTGTCGAGAAGCTGATCCGTTCCCCGCCTGACTTCTGCCGTGGAAGCTGCCGGGGACTTATGCCCCCGTCAGTACGGCTTCAGAAAGGGACGGTCAACGATCGACGCTGTCACCGAAGTTCAGAGAGCTGTGGAGAGAGCCGAGAGCCACAACCATTTCTCCCGCCGAGTAGTGCTTCTTGTTACGCTTGATGTCAAGAATGCCTTCAACTCGGCAAGGTGGGTCGATATGTTGGATGACGCTTCGCAACACCTTTCGTATTCCTGCATATCTGTTGCGGCTCATCGAGGATTA